>CAUYQV010012218.1:0-38654 GCA_963574575.1 Galagoides demidoff
TGTTTTTTCAGCTTGGGTGCTATTGAAATATATATAAAGGCTACAGATTTATGAGTGTTGATTTTGTAACCTGAGATGCTGCCATATTTCTTGATCACTTCTAGGAGTTTTGTAGTTGAATCCCTGATGTTTTCCAGATATACAATCATATCATCTGCAAAAAGTGAAAGTTTAATCTCTTCTGACCCTATATGGATGCCCTTAATCACCCTTTCCTCCCTGATTGCAATGGCTAAAACTTCCATTACAATGTTAAAGAGCAGTGGAGAAAATGGACAACCTTGCCTGGTTCCAATTAAATACATTTTCTTTAATTTCTTCAATGGGGCCAGCCACAGTGGCTCACACCTATGATTCCAGCAGTCTGGAAGCCGAAGCAGGTGGTTTGCATGAGCACGGGAGTTTAAGACCAGCCTGAGCAAGACTTGAACCCTATCACTAAAAAAACTTCCAGGCATTGTAGCAGGCGCCTATAGTCCCCGCTACTTGAGTGGCTAAGGCAAGAGGATTTCTTGAGCCCAAGAGTTTGAGGCTGCTGTGAGCTATGATGTCAAGGCAACCTACTGGGGCAAGAAAGGGAGACTCTGTCTCAAAAAAAAAATTTTTTTTTCTTCAATAAAGTTCTGTTCAAATCCAAAGCATCCCCTGATGTTTCCATTAACATATACAAAAATCCTCTAATATCAGGAAAGTACAATATAAGAAATATAATATCTTGCAAATATTTGCTAAAGCCCACTTCTGGGGTTACAGGTAAAGGTGTAGTTTCATAAAATATTTTCACAAATCCCATTGTACAGAAGAAAAATTCAAAGAGAGAGGTGTTTATTCAATAAGAGAGAATTATTCTAACATATATATGTATATATGTATGTATTCTTCTATGTATATATAGTCATATATTGTACACTTATCCTGTATAATTTATCTTCTTTTTACTACTGACATTTCAAAACACAAGTATATTCACTTGTAGGATTGTGGGAAAAATATTTATTTTTCTGTATGGTGGTGGCTTTCTAAGCATCTTTAACAATATTATTAATGAGGAAATGCGCTCTTGAAAATGAGGTAAGAATCACAGTTTGATTTATTTTTCCTAAGTCTTTTAGCCTCAGCCCCCACAAAGGTGGAGAAGTTAAATTCTGGGAAGAAACTTGAAGGTAAGAAAAGGAGGAAGGGAGAGGTGGATTCCAAATAAAGCCCCGGGTGAAAAGGTCCCAAGTTGTTCTCGCAAACTTACCCAACACTTGTGCCCCACTTTGTACCCCTGAACTATGTGACCCTCATCTTATGATCCATGAAGTAATGTACTTCTGATGTGTCTTGCGATTTATGAATCAATATGTACCCCCACCCTGCAACCTGGCTTTAACCACTATGATTGGCTTATGCATTGCACTAGTTTGTTGACCATGCATGACTGTGCAGAATAAAAAGGTTATAAAACGGCTTCTCACTTGCCATTTGGGGCTGCATGCCTTTATGGTACCAGCCTGCCTACAGTTGTATCAAATTATCAATAAATTCTTATCAATTAATTACATGTGAAGTGGGGTCCATCCTTCTCTCCGCTGCCGGTATTACAACAAAATGAATCATACACTTGTGTGTATCATCAGGTCTAATCACAAAAATTACTTCTATAGAAATCCATAAATGGCTGTCATAGTGGAGTTTATGAAGGAAACTTCAGTTGTTCCTTTGGTGCATGAAATTGTTGCTCTAATAATGATTCTGATATATTCTTTTTGCAGTATTAAATACCTCTATTTGATAATGTACAAAAGTATTTTGGGGAAGGGGAAACTTAAGAGAGACTTTACTAATAGTGTGGGAAAACCAGCTTATCTTGGTAATTTTCTTGGCAAAACTGAGATTAATAAATTGGAAACATTAAATTTCAATATCAAAATAGCTAACTTTCTAGAAAGCACTGCTATTTATTATTGCTTTTTCAAGTGACAATTATGAGGACAAATGTCATAGATTCTTTTTTTGTGTGTACTTTTTGTATTTATTTACTTGCTGCTGAAAGTTTAAACATTTTTATTCTCTGAAACAGTAGCAATATAAATAGTCTGAATTTTTCTTACTTTAAGACTTTTATACAGGTGCTACTTAAAAATTATATTTTTAATTTCCTCTACTACTGATCTTAAAAAAAAAAGGCCTACATATTCTCAAGCAAATAAAAAAAAAACTCTACTAGTGTTGAGACAATAGTTATTTGTTAGGTGCATTATTATTGACATCCAGGTAATTTTATTGTGACTTTCCAGTGATTTATGACCTGAACTTTAATGGAATTATCATCACTTTGCTTTGATGTGTGCAGTACTAATTCTATTAATGTTAAGAGAAAAGAAAAGCTTCGCTTCAATCCATGGAGACTTAACTGCAGCCTTGCATGGAACTCTCCCTGTAGAAAACATGAATCTGAGTACAACTTAAATTTGTGCAGGTCAAGTAAATGAAAACTCCTAGGTCTGACACTCATCCTTTGAATCCACACATTCCTTATTTGGCAGCATAAACTACTTGGCTTTCTTTGCTCAGGTTGTAAAATGAGCTCCTGTCTAAATTCTAGCAGGAGGCTCACCACCCAGAAGTATTTTAAAAGTAATTGCCTAACTCTAAATTGTACATAAAAATTAAAATCAATAAAATACATGACTTGACCACTACTTATATGTGAGTATGAAAGTTTTGAGACAAAAATTTGGTCCATTATTTCTCTCCCAAGAAATACAGTGGACACCATCTTTCTGATTCACTCACGCAAGTTTCAACTTGCTCAGCCTATCAGTGCTGCCGGGAGGGCTTTATTTGTTTCCATCTGTGTGGAGATTTTATGTGTTTTATTTTTGTATCTCAAAACTTGGTAATGAACCACCTATGGCCTATGTTGCATTATTATGCTCTTATGGTTCTCCTTATTCACATCATAGCATTTTTGATTATTTCTTCATCTTTATATATTTGAAAAATGATGGTGCCTGGGTTTGAATATCATCCATTCCTTCGACAATACTTGTGCATAGAAATAGGGGCATTCTTGTTGAATTAATGAATTGAAATTAGCTGCTTACATACTTAGAAAAATCAGTAAAACACGAAGACACAGAAAGACTGAAGGTGACTGTCTATCAAGCATTTACATGAGTACATATTTTAATACTTTTTATTATCATTTCATTTTTTTAATTTATATGGGGCCACAGAAATGACCTTGTAATTCAACCAGGTTACATTGTAATTCAATAAATAGAAACTTGGACATGCCCTTAGAATAACAACCAATAATTTAAACCAAGAAACAGCTAAAAATGTAAACATTTGAAGCTTCCACATTCAGAAATACAGAAAAGTTAACTGATAAACTTACAATGTGACAAGTGGATTCTGCCTGGACTCAAACTTTGCCTAATTTGGTATACTTTGATTCACTACTAAATCAGAAAACTAGTAACTGGTCTTTAATTGCTCTTTTTTCCCCCACATATAAAAGAAGGAAGCCACATTAAAACAGCCATTACTCTGAGGTTTTAGACCTTTATATGAGAAAGTTGTCAAGAAAACTTCCCAGCAATCAGGGGACTTTTACTGATGCAGTTTCATGCAGACTTTTACTTTTTATTGCTTACTATATGATCAGGCCTAAAAGCCCCTATTCATGGCCTAAGATACCAAATCAACCAGATAATCCTTGAGACGTCTACCTTTTGGACTGAAGCAAGCCCATTATTTGTGCCTTTCCTTTTGTTCTATAGTGAGTGCATATACCTGCAGCTCATCTATAACTGAAGTGTCAGTTTTATCTGGAAAATTGATCTGTTACTTAAGTTTTTTATTTAAACTAGATTAGATTCCAAGATGCAGCCTTACTTTATGATTCCCAAGAAATTCAGTTGGTTACTTCTCTATCATTAGATTAGATATGATCGTTGATTGTTGGATATTTTGAGTATTTCTCCGTTATGTCCTCTTAACATCTTTCATATGGGTCGGGCATGGTGTTGGCTCACACCTGTAATCCTAGCACTCTGGCACTCTGAGAAGTGAAGGTGGGAGGATTGCTTGAGCTCGGAAGTTAGAGACCAGCCTGAGCAAGAGTGAAATCCTTTCTCTACAAAAAAATAGAAAAAAATTAGCCAAGCTTTGTGGTGAGCACCTGTATGCCCTGCCACAAGGAGGCTGAGGCAAGAGGATGGCTTGAGCCCAAGAATTTGAGGTTGCTGTGAGTTGTGATGATACTGTGGCACTCTACCCAGGGTGACAGGTGAGACTCTGAAAAAAAAAAAAATTCCAAACCAAAAAACTTTCATATGGTCAGTTTTTAGATGGAGAAGCAGCTAAGAGACATAACATATTTATAATGTATTTCTATATTTTTCTGGCCTATATTGTCCAGTCTATGAAAAATTGGCACACTTAAATTTATTCATAGAACAAATCCCACAGAAATGTGTTTTTGAACTAAATTAAATTACAGGTTGCTTTAAGCAACTGTGGATTAATTGCCCATAGCTTGTTTGTATTCTCTACCTCTTTACCCCAATACCTGCTCTACTGAAGGACACAAATGCTAGCACTTGGGGTCTCCTGTTCCTTAAGTTGAAAACCACTCTGCTTCTCATTGGTCTGACTTCTGATTTCACATATTGCCCAAGGCCATACATTAGTAAATACACATTCCTCGGTCAGCCACTTTTACCTACCAAGAAAAATTCCAATTCTTTTTTTTTTTAATTTTTTGATAAATGAAAAGGTGGTTATTTTTAAATTTTATTACCATGGTTTTATTGTCAATTTTATTTCAAAAGTAACACACTTCTTTTAAAATTTTCAGAAATATAGAAATTAAAAAAACAGTTTACCCAGTCCCACCCACCACACAATCACAGTCATTGCCAGCCTACTGGTAGATATATCTTTCAGCCTTTTAAAAAATATTTTATTTATTTATTTATTTTAAAATTATAACTGTATACATTTATGGGGCACAATGTGATGATTTTATGTACAATGTGGAATGTCTAAATCAAAGTAATTAACATAACCATGACCTCACTTACTTGTTTTTGTGGTACGACATTAGTAATATACTCTTGGTTGTCTTGAAATGTACCCTTGCATTGGGTGCATTATGTGAGATCTCACCAAATACTCTCTCTCCACTTGCCTCCCCCTTCCTCTCCCCTTGTTCTCTTCTTCCCTCTGTCTTCCTTGACTATCTTTGTATTTTTTCATTTATATGAATGTGTAAGTTTATATATTGGTTTCATAATAGTATTTAGTACACTGGATACTTTTTTCCCCATTCTTGAGATACTTTACTAAGAAGAATAGATTCCAGCTCCATCTAAGTAAACATAAAAGATATAAAGTCTCCCTCTTTTTTATGGCTGCATAGTATTCTGTGGTATATAGATACCACAAGTTGTTTATCCATTCATGGGTTGATGGGCATTTAGGTTGCTTCCATGGCTTGCCTAAAGGTTATGTGCTTTCTTTATAATAAAGAAGATAAAAAAGGGAGTTTCCTTAAGAAGGAGAGTATGCTTACTAGATTAGTGTTAATGATGAAGCAATTAAACAGGTGTGGTAAGTATTTATAGGTAGGAAGTTAGGAATAAGGAAGAAGTCAATTAGGAACATAGGTTTACAAGCAATTTACATTAAGGTTGAAGCCATGATAATTTTTTTGTAAAATAATGCTTTGTGATTGCTAAAAGCTTAATTTATACATATATAATTCTGAGGAAGAAAATAGTCCCTTAAGTTGAAAAAACAGCAACAACCAAAGAACGAAGAAAAACAAGACTAAATAATTTTCAAATATAAAGAAATAATTTTCTGAGACTGATGTCCTGCTTACTATACTAAGGAGGCAGGTAAAAAATTTTAAATAATTATTTTTGCATCATAATTAAGAAATCTAAAGTTTCTTAAATTATAAAATTATTTGTTCCTTAGATAGAAGTTTAAATTTATTTTAAATTTTTTTATTAAATCATAACTGTGTACACTAATGCATTTATGGGGAATGATGTGCTTGTCTTATATACAATTTGAAATACTTACAACAAACTGATTAACATAGTCTTCACCGCACTTTCTTAAATTATTGTGTTAAGACATTCATACTCTACACTTAATAGATTTGACATGAAGTTTCAATTTATATATTTAAAAAGTAGATGCTACTTCTAATGTCATGCAAAATACATAGTTTTCATTTGTTTATTCACATGGTAACAATTTGACAATCACCCAACATGAATTTTACAGCAAATTAAAATCATCCCTTAGAATCCAAGACTTCTGGTGGACACCAGATCCACAGACACTCAAGTCCTGATATGAAATGATATAGTATCTGCATATGTTAATAGTATTTGCATATGTTAAAGCTCAGACTATAGACCCTGAAATGAAGGTCTGGAAGAAAAAGGTTTTCTCTGATCTTCTTCCGTCCCCTTCCATCTCAGCCCCATTCTTCTTGGAGACTAGCCATAGAAAGAGGAATTCTCCTTCCCCAAGGAAGGTCATAAAAGACAAACTCTTTTTCACAAAAGTCAACCACACAACTTAAACTTATTCTGTATAAACACTGGCTACAAAAAATTATTTGACCTACCTTGTTTGACTGTAGAACATAAGGCCCCCCCCCCCGTTCCAGTAAGTCCCATCAAGACGAAGCTTTTGTCATTTCAATCCTTGTTGTGTGTTTCATGCTGTGGCAACAGACTCTGGTTATCTCAGTCTATCTCCTATTCTAAACACATGCCTTATTTACATTTAAAGAAAAACTAAATTAAAAAGAAATTTGCACACAAGGGTCATGTCTTGCCTTAGTTTTTTTTTTTTTTTTTTTTTTTTTGTTGTTGTTGTTGTTGAGGGAGGCCAAGGCAGGTGAATTGCCTGAGAGCCTTAAAAATTTTCTTGACAGAGGTGGCACCTGTGCTCAAGGAGTAGGGCACTGGCCCCACAAACTGGAGGTGCAGGGTTCAAACCTGGCCCTGGCCAAAAACTGCAAACTAAAAAAATCTCTTGACAAAATTAAAGAGCAAAAGTCTGGCATTAAAAAAAAAAATTTTATTAATTTTGTATGCTGTTCCTGCAGAACTAACTATTCCTGTGGGAATAAAAGCAAAGGCCAGGCTGGTTTGTAATCTTGTGGTTTCTAGTTATTAGGATTTTCTCTCTTACCAGTGCAGCCTGGGTTCCATATCAGTTGGGGAATGACTCTGTGTTGGTTTGATAGTTATAATTTCTAACTTTTTGAGGTAATCCTTTATTATTGACTCTTTTATTTTGCATGGACATTCTTTGAGTTCCTGTCTTACTCTGTCTGTGGGGGTCACAGGAGGCTTTGGGTCTGTGTGTGCTGCGTGCTGAGCATCTGACATCCTAGAAAATAGGGCTGTACCCACTTATGACTAACAAAACTCTTTTCTGTGAGCTGTCTTCATAGAGGTTCTGGATCTTGCAAAAAACTTGTTTCCACTTTTTTGGTGATAATTGTGCGTGAAGGCTTATTAGTTCCAAAAGGAAGGATACTTATATTTTAAAATGTTCAACAAAGAGAAATATCAGCTATTTGTCCTGGCTAAATAAGAAATTTGAAGGATTTTTTTTTAAACTCCAGTAAAAAATCAACTTAATAAAAACAGGTCTAGGCTATTTATATATATATACATACACACATACATGTGCATATACACACATATGTACACATATATATATTCTTTTAAGGTGTCTGCTCTTCCTTTACAAAAATTTTGTGGTCATCTAAAATCTCTTTAAAACACTGGTGGTGACAACTTCTCTCTATTTAATTCTATCTCTTCCTCTTGCCACCCTTAATGCCATATAAAGGGATCTAAAAATATTTTTCTAACAGCTTTGGATTTCTTAAGGAAAACAGAAAGGATGCCATAGACATTTTTTGGAGGAGGGAGAGAAACTTCTGTTTTTCCTCATGGAAGCTCAAGAATTGTAAGTAGATAGATTTCTCTTGGGGTATTTTTGGTGTTTTCTCCTTGTTTTACAATGCCGACTCTCCTTGGCTTTTAAGGGCTCCAGAAATTTCTTTGTATTTTCAGAAAATTTGAAGTCAGTATGTGTAATGGCCAGGCAAGAATTACAGTGTTAGATGTTGCTGACTCCACTGCTGGGCCGCTCTGCTTCCCCCAAGTGTTTAGGTACACAAGGATCCAGTTGAAACATTAGAGAGAAAGGTCTTAGGAAGTGTACTATAAAGGGCTTGCAGAGTGCGGGCCCATCTCATCCTTCTCCTTTGCACACCCAAGATTCAGTGTGGGCTCCACCCTAAGCTCAGTGGTTCAGTTATAGACCAAACTAAATTAAAAGCTCCCTGTCTAAATGAAATTGCTCTCTTTATAGAATCCTATGGTAAATTTCCAGGATGTCATCCATTTTTACTCTTCCTCTAGGAAACCCAAACTCCTTTTTCAAAGCGGGCTTGAATTTTGTTTTTCCCTCTGTTATTGGAGATATGGGTTGCTGCTTTGTTTCCTTCCAGACTCTGGGAGAGCTGTGACTGTGTGGGAGGGAGGAGGTAAAAGGACTTCGACTTGTCCCATTCTCAGTGGCATGGTTTGATGCCAGCTGGACTGCAAGTTTTGCCAGTGTCATGGTTAGAGTTTTGAGGTCAAAGCTGGGGGCCTTGTTTGTGTGAACATTTACCTGTGTCTTTGATACCAAATTGCCATATCAGTAAATGAGTACTCATGCTTGAAGTAAACAAGCTCCAGTACTTTTCAAGTTCACATGACTTTAGTAATGTTTGGTAAATACAGTTTTAAAATTGGTGATACAATAAAACAGACACATTTTAAATTTTAATTCAGATATTTTCACCTGGACCTACTGTTAAAGCCGGTTTATACTATCTGTTAAATGTTTTAAGGTCATAATGCTATTTCCTCTGTAGTATTTTAACTTCATTAATTTTCTGACCAACTTTTGTCTTTGGATTTGATCTTTTAAGCCATGGTGAAGCCTAGCACTAGAGATCGTTCTTTGTTGTGGATTCTGCATCTGATACCATGAAAATTGATTCCTTTCTATGTTTTTTAATTACAAAAATAAGAGTTTCTAAGAGTTAGTAATGCATATAATTAAAACTAGAAGATATAACAGCAGGATTTTGTATACAAAATGTATAAGAAAAAAATAGGATTTTTCTGGTTAAAAAAAGACAAATGCCATAAGAAGGCATAGAAATATGGTTTTTGTTAAAGAAAAGGAATTTTGCCAATTTTAAAGGTTTGGGGGAATTGCTTTGCATTAAACAAAAAGAATGATGAATGAACTGAATGGAATAAAAAGATGAATAAAAAAGAAAGCAGGAAAAACAGAAAGGCTATAAATCATTTATAGAAATCTTACCTTGTGGCCAAAGCTGATTGATATTAAATAGACTATTTCTTAAGGTTTTATTAAAAGTAACTTTAACATGAACAATACACTGACACAAGGATAAAATTGGTTTTCTCTCTTAAATAAGATTTTCATGTAATGAGATAGAGTAAATGATTTTTAACCTTTCGAATAAATGAAAAAAAGGAAAGACAGGGAGAGAACATGGAGACAGAGTTTGTTTGTTTTGTGGGGTCTTTATTAGATTTTATAAATCTTTGAGAAACTGAGTCTCCTCTCTAGCAAAGAGTAAAGGTTTTTGCTTTTTGATATCTTTAAATTATCACTTTAGTGAAATGAATGATTTATAGTGATTTATGATTCTATTTTGTGTTATCAAGTATTTTCAACCTTTGATATTAGGTAAGCTTTTCAAAACGAAGATTTCAAATGATCTCAAACTGACTTTTATTCAGCATTCCTAAAGCCCAAGAGACACATAAACCCATTTGGTATGTTAAAGCTATACACAAAACATTGTCAAATATAAAATGATATTTAATATACTTTGATTTACATTTGTGTAAGTGTGATATTGTTATATATTTCAAAATTTTATGTGAAATTCCTAATTTGGGATATTGTTTGAAATATGTGTTCTGTAATAATTATGATGATTATGTTAAATTATTGGATGGCACAGAAATAACCAAATTTCCTTGTCAATTATGTCCTTAACCATGGCTATCTCAAGAGTTTTTGTCATCCACAGAAAAATAGACTCTTTGATTCCTCTCAAAAAGTGGTTTTTAACTGGCTATAGTCCAAAATTTACTTCCTCAAGGAAATTTAATGAAACAACTTGTATGACTACTCTTGAATACAGGTTTCTGACAATTTTGGAGTGTATGTTGATGGACAAAAAGAAAAACCTCCAAGACTGTAATTAAAACATCGATACGTTCTGGAGATTTGCTAACTTAACCTGAAACAGAACAAGAATTAATTATATGGGACTAAATTAATAGAAGACTGAAATAATTTTTCATGACTATTTTGTCCAAAACCCTTCTGAATCTTTTGTTTCTGGGGTCAAGAAAACTCTTTTTTCTTTCTTTTTCTTTCTTTCTTTCTTTCTTTTTTTCTTTCTTTTTTTTTTTTAGCTATTTATAGTTTATGACAAATTGGTAAGATCTACTTTTGTGTGCAAATTTGAAGCATTTATCTTTGTCTCTATTTGATTTCTCCAGAACTTTAACAGTATGTATAAGTAGTCTTAATTTGTGCTGATATTCTTATTTGCATAAATACAATTAAAATCTCTGTTCTTTTATAATAGGAGACAATTGGAGACACTGGTTATTTTGCCAAGGCTTTGACTGGAATGCTATATATTCCGATATGTCCAGAGTGCTTTGAAGAATATTATGACTGACTTTATAGAGATGATTAAAAACAAACAAACAAACAAAAAATTGGAAAGACTGGCCTGCTACCCTGTACAAGTTTCCTGACCTGCAGTAGTAAAGAAATATCAGTCTTTAGAGAGGAACAGGAACCTCACATTGCTTTGGGAATCTCAGCAAAAGAGTTCGCCCACTTCACACAGGTGTAAGACCAGTCTAGTAAATCTTTTTTAGGAGATACATTTAAAAGTCTAACAGATTCTCCCGCTAAAAATTCGAGCAAAGCCAATTAAGAAATAGTTGATATGGCCAATAATTATTCATGATGCATTTTATGCAAATGACCAAGCCGGAGTATAATGAGACTAAAACTTACTTGGCAAATAAATTTGTCCTATACTGATTTGTGTTTAGTAGAAATGGAGATCTAGAAAGTGAAAAATATGTGTTTCTAAAAAGCTATAGTAAACCTGTTACTTGAGTTTGGGATTGTCCGTTATTTTCAAATTTCTTTATTTGCCTATAGTTTGAACTGGATCCTGAATTCTTTTCTGGCTACTAGTCCAAGCGATGGTTTTAAATTTTTATTGCATTGTATGATATGAAAACACTAAAAATTAAAATACTTTTTTTTCCAGAAGCTCTATATACTAAAGCTAGAAAACTTCATCTAAACTTTGGGGAAAACCACTGTAGGAACTTATTATATGACCAGTCTTCAGACTTGTTCATGTACAGACAACTCACAAAGTTTGCTGAAACCGAGGATATAAACGCAAGCCAGAAGGAGCATCTGTCCAATTGCCACTGTTTGCTTGTGCATTATATGAAGATGATTTGAGTCCAACATCTAAATTCTCAACATCTAAAAATCTCAGCTGCTTTTGGACCCCAAAATTTTATAGTTTAACCATTGACCTCTGTTTTTCTTTTGTTGCCAGAGAAAAGCCTCTTGCTAAATACCTGGTTGCTCAAATCATACAGAGGCCCAGACTTTAGAAAGAAAGGCTTTTCATGGGGAAAGCCTCCTGCAGCACCACTGCCTGAAATGAGACACAGCTGTGAACCACGTAACAGATCCATCGTATTCGCGGGGCTGAGAGACTGGCTTCATGGTTAATAAAATGGCTTGTAAGGCAATCCATCAACCTAATTTCTGGACTGCAAAACTACTTACAGAAGTCTCATGCCAGGGAATGTTGGGGCTCAGAAAGAAGACCCCAAATGAAGGCTTCGGAAATAAAAGGTTTCCTCAGACTCCCCCTTTGTCCTTCTGCCTGTTAACCCCATTCCTCCTTGCGGCTAGCCACAGAAACTCGAATCCTTCCTGTCCAAAAGGGGTCATAAAATCCAGAATCACTTTTTCCAAAATATAACCACAAAAACTAAGACCATTCAGTATAACAAGAGGCCAGAAATAAATTATTCAACCTACTCGTTTGACTGCAGGTCATCATGCCTCTGTTCCAGTGAGGGTCCTGGCCCACGTCCAGAAGGAAGAAATGCATGCCTAGATGGCCAGGAAGGAGCTGGGCAGGCCTTACTGGGTTTCCCTATTCACTCTCTGAGCATTATCATGCCATTTGTCCAATCTTGTTTCCATGGGTGCTCATTATTGTGCAACCTAAACATATAAAGGAAAATTTCCGAACCAGAAAGCTCCCTTGTATACATGTTAAGTAAATTTGCAAACTCTTCCTCCTGTTAATCAACGTGGCTCATGTCAGTGATTTCTCAGAGCAGCTATGGGACCAAGAGCCTAGGTCCCTACATGTATAAACTCTGCACATCCCCTAGTATCTAATCATCTCTAGATTACATATAACATCTAATACCGTGTAAATACAGAGAGTTGCACTGTATTGTTTAGAAAATGCTGAGAAAGAAAAAAGTCTGAAAAGTTATATATTCAGTGCAGTTGCAATATTTTCAAATAATTTCAACCTTTGATTGGTAGAATCCATGGATTAGAAACCCACCTATCTAGAGGGCCCACCATATTTACTAATCTAAGCTTATTCTCCCATTTTTAAAAAGTAAAAAATTTATATAGCATTTGAGTGGTTACATGGCATGTCATGTGATACCAAACCATCATATTTCTTGCCCAATAATAATTTATTTATTCTTTTTATTTAACTTTGACATAATTTATAGTCATTATTCAACTTTCCATTTTCCATTCTTGAGCCAAATATTGTGTGATCCTCTGTCCTTCCACCTTCTATTTGTTAACCAACCAAATATAAAACTTTCAGGTGGTGCCGAGTGCAAGCAGCCATTGCCAGAAGCAGAGAGGCAATTGATTTCATAGTTGTTGTTTTTGGAGCAGTGGGAGTCTGGCAGTTCTAAGGGCCTTTTGCAGCCAACCTATCTTGGCTCACTGGGCAACATAAACTCCCAGGCCAATAAGAGAGACCTGCTGAGTCAAATAAATCACTCAAAATGGCACAAAAACAAGAGTTCTTCATGTCTCATTCCCCAAATGTGCTGATCTTCTATCACCAAAGGCATCCTCTATCTTGGGACCACAGCTGACAGAGGGAAATTTAAAGACTACCATGGGGTAATAAACTGCTACCCACTTCCTTAGGCAATAATATAATGACAAATAAAGAGACTGTATAATGACAAAGAACCACCTTGACAATAGCTTTTCTTAATTTACGTTTCATCTGAATGAATCTAAGCAGGAATATTTATAAACTTCTTTTGATGTTTCCCTAAAAGGTATATTCAATAATACACATTAGAACCATACGTATTTAAAAGCCACATGATTCATTGGACTATCACCACTGGTTTGGATTAAAATAATTTCATTTTTTTTAATTTACAGTGTGAGTCAAGAATGAATGTTTAAAAATATGTTTCTTCAAAAATTTTCTTGGCTTTAATATGCTTGTAGTTTTTTTTTCCTGGAATTTCACTGGAATCAAAAAGTCCAGGTTTCTGAATATATGTAGACAACCCTTGGGAGAATTGTTTAGTGTAGGTCTGGTGAATACTATGTAGGTGCATCTGCCCTAAAAGTTCAAGAGTTACATCAAAAGGAAATTAATTATGTGCAGTTTAGATTCAAAGATAGACTTATGTTTTAAACACAGGTTCATTAAAACATTGAACTGAATTAATTTCTTATTTTTATATTAATTAATTCCCTTGAACTATATTAATTTTACTATTAAAATTTTTCTGCCTCCCAAATGACTTGAATGGACATCACAATTGTCTATGTCTTTACCATTAGAGTAAAAAAGTCCAAATGTAGAAGTAGAATATGCTCTTGCATGATGGCTCCGTGACTTTGTAGAAGACAGTTGTCCTGAACTTCAATTCTTCCATCTTTTTGGTGTCGATGATGATAGCTCCTTTATCCCTCCTCGATTGTTGTGATAACTATCCCGAAAGGGATTTTAAGTCATTGGAATAAAGACTAGTATAAAGATAATTAAATTTTACTTGAAAATGTTGGAAAGCCCCCTTCAGATTTGATTAACAATTAATCTATAGTACTATTTTTATAATTTTGTGTATTTTTTGCCTCATACTGTCTCCAGCTTCCTTGTCAACCTCTCCAGACATTTGTAATATTCAAATTTTTTAGTAGACACATGGGCATGATGCTAACCTCTGACAGATGGAAAAATTAGACTTTTTTATGGGCAAATGATTTTTAGAACAAATATTTCAGAACAAATATTTTTAATATTGCCATGCTATATTTTAATATCCTATCTAAAAATACCTATACTTTTTCACAGTTCTTTGTTAAAGTTTGTATATGTTTTTATTCTCTGGTACAGTGACAGCTATACATTTACTTTTACATGGGGTCAACAATAAACACTGTTTTGTTTTCTTTTCCGAGAAGAATAGTCTATGATTTGGGGGAGGCAGATTAATTTTTTATGAGAACATTGGTATTTTAATTATCCTCGAAGTAGAATTAAAGCATCACATGGAAGCCACGGTTGTAATGATCATTTTGAGGGATTAGAAATAAAAACAATTGCAGGAACAGTCCACAAGCTGCGCAGTGGTTCAAAAGGATAAACTGTGATGCCATTCCATTAATTGGAACTTAAAAAGAGTAAATTATGGAGGAAGAACTCAAGTTCAAACAACTATATATACAGTGAAAATGTGTTTGTGACATCAGAAAAATGGTGTCAATGAGATTGCAAAGAGCTGAGAGCTCAGAGCTCATGGTCACGGCCTGAACATTAGTATTTGCAGTTGGGAAGTGGGAGGGGCCATGGAATGCCGGCTTGTGAGTGACATCTTTCATAAAAAGGCTATCAAGTGAGAAAAGCAGAGCATGGAGATCAAGCCTTTAGGAAACTCAGACATGTAAAGACAAGCATGAAGGCAAGCTAAGGGGTAGGAAGGAATAACTAGAAGGGTCAGGCAAAAAGTGAATACTGTTACAGTAATTAAAAAAAAAAAACGGATGCAGAAAGGAGAGAGATCAGCAGAGAGGAATATATTTTAGACACTAAATACAAATGAACAGATGCAAATTGATTCTACATTTACCTGTGAGAGTAGAATAATTTCTGTGTCCAAGCTACAGGGCAAGAAGGTTGAAAGAAAGCTCCATTATAAATGAACAGAAAGAACTTCTAGAATGGATAAATGAACAGCGTGAGAAGTACTCTCTAAAATCAATAACGTGAACAAAATTGTCAAAAAAAATACATTAGGATTCTGGAAATTGAGCAAAGACATACAATACATTGAGAAGTGTTTGTCAAAGAAGTTCTGAACCTCTATAAGAACAGTGATTGTCCAGAGTGGTTAGCAGGTTTGGTCACTCACTAACCCACTTTCTCTCCTTGCACCGAAGGCAGAGCAGCCCATAGAACTCACCTTCCTGCTGCCAGAGAAGCCTGATTTCATTTGATACAGGAACTGGGAAATATCTATGCCAGGGAACACTGTGGCAAACAACAGAAAAGCAATTCCTGAACAATAGCAAACAGTCTGAGAGGGCCTGCAACATACTTAGACTTAGCTGTGTACAGTTTGGGACGAGTAACAGATTAGCAGGAAAGCTGGAAATGTAACAGGAAGTTTTGGAACCAGGCATAGAAAGCCCCGATAAACTTACATACATACCCCGTAGTCTAGAATGCTATACACTGTGCAAGATTCTGGGCACACCCAGGAAAGATTGTAGAAAGCCTTACTTATTTATTGATGGAAACTATGAGGCCTTAAGCATTCAGAAATTAAAGGTTGGAAAAGAGCTGAAAAAACATTCAACTTTGAATGTGTTCACAGACCATGCACAGAAAATATTAAAAAACTAGTGGCTTGATGATTTTAAGTACAACTGCTCATCAATTAGTGGCTGACTCTACTGCCATGCTGACCCAAAAGGAGACCCCAGGGAATCAGGCGTGAAATAGTTTTAGACAAAATAAGCCAATTCAGCCACAGAAACACAGATACTCCATGTTTTCACTCACATGTGCACCCTAACAAGGTTGATCTCCTAGAAATAGAGAGTAGAAAGATGGTTACTAGAGGTTTTGAAAAGGTAAAGGAAAGGGGAAGGAGATAAGGAGAGAAGAGATAATAGATATGAAGTTGCAGATGGATAAGAGGAATAATTTTTAGTGTTTATGGCACTGTAGGGTGACTATAGTTAACAATAATTTATTGCATATTTTCAAATAGGATTTTTAATGTTCCCAACATAAAGAAATAATAAATATTTGAGGTGATCACCATGTTAAGTACCCAATTTTGTCTTCACACATTGTACACATGTATCAAAATGTGATACTGTACCCTATAACTATGTACAACTATTGTGTCAATTAAAATATAATCACACAGAATTAAACTCAGCAGAGATATGAGTGAGCATTCATTTCAGGGAAGATATATTCTGTTGAATCAGCTCCAAAAAATAAGCAAAACAAACAAAATAAGGTTTGAATATATATAATGTAGGGTTGTAATAATATGTTACTTAAAATGTCTAATTTTGAGATAAGCAAAGAAGTAACAACAACAGCAAAAGTGGAACTTATGCCCTTGGGGAAAAATTAGTAACTAGACCTGGTCTTCAGGAGTCAGTGATTTGTAGAGAAAAAATGAAAGACAATATCGCAAATATGTTTGCAGGCCTAATAGACAGTATGTGTGGAGACTAAAGATATGTATGACATTAATAACTCATTGATAAAGTAAAATTTATAAAAAAAGATCTCTGGAATTAGAGAAAAAATAATTATACTAAAAAATCACTATAGCTTGACACAAGATTTGATATGATCAAAAAATATCAGTAACTATGAAGACAGAGCAAAAGAGATAATCCAAGTTAAGGAAAGAGAAGAAAAAATGAAGACATATAAACCAAGTCTTGGATACCTGTGGCTCACCACCAAGCTTACCAGTAAATGTGCAGTGGGGGGCCTATAAAAGGACAGAAAGAAAAAAGGCACAAAGGAGTATTTAAAGTGATGGCCAACCTCTCTTATGTCTTACAAAAAAAATTAATCCACATTTCCAAAGAAACTCCACAGTTTCAATTACCATCCAGTATCCGCTATCCAGTGTTCGTTTTCTATAAAAAGCCATTTGACAATCGTATAGTTCTGGAAATTGTTTAACATTCATAGTAGGCCAAATTAAGACTCAAAAAATACTACCAGTATAGGATTTTTATTTTTTGTAGAAATTAACTCTATGTAATATCCCCTCCTAAAGGCACCCCCAGCCCTTCTACCATCTGCTTTGGTTGAATAACCTTTCTCACAGGAGAGATATGAACGGACTTTAATTAACTGCTACAGTCAGCTAGAATAACCTAATTTTAAAATCTAGAAACTGTAGACTGGGTTGCCTTAACCAGAGCTGGAAAATGGATTTTACCTGGGAGGTAGTTGGGAGAAATTCTGCAGGACCCAGGATGACTAGTGAGTTGCAGGAAGTCCGGAGCACATACCCTTAAGAAACTGGTTGGCCAGTCACTAGGATCCTAATTTTTTCAGGCTCCAGAAATGAGCACTCCAATGAACAAGGCAGAAAATCTGCCTGATTTCCTATGGCATGGACTCCAAATTCACAAAATGTCATTTCCATCACACTCCTTTGATTAAAGCAAACACAGGGCCCCTCAGATTCAAGGGGGTGACACATCCCATATTCAATGCAGAGAGTGTCAATGAATTAGCAGCCGTGTTTTAAAACCACCACAGTCTGCCCTCTGACTTCAGTGGATTTACATTTTCTCACTGGTACAACACAAGTTTCTGCCCAACATATATGTCAAGTCTCAATCCAGTACAGCATCAGGAATAAGACCCACATTTTATCATATAAATCAGATTTAGCAGAGATGAGGTTCCTTGAGCTTGGTTGCTCAAACCAGATTTCTCTCAACCTGCATTTCTATAAATCAAATGGACAGGCCATCTGCCATCCCCATTGTCCCAACAGTGGTAGGGTGGACACAGGACAAGCAGCACAGACAAGCCATCTACAAAGGGGCCGTTGGAGGGGAGCAGTCCCTGGTCCCTGGTGATTCTGAGGCCAGCCAGGAACACAGGCCAGCTTCTCCCGGAGGCTCAGGGATGCTGCCTCTCAGAGCATCTTCAATGTTTCAACTACTAGGGGAGATAAAAGACTGAGAATAATTATAGCCTCACCCTAGATATCCCTTGGTGTAACACACAAATTACTGAATTTTGAATATACGCCATAATGGCAGTTAGTGGATGGACTAGGTTATTGTAAGATGAGATAACAAAATACAGTGATTTAAGCAATATTAAAATGTGTTTCTCACATAACAGCTTGAGCAGTGGTGTAGAACTGATATGGTGGTTTAATAGACTTAGGACCCAGCTCATTTCAGTTTCTTTAACTGTCACCCTCAGTATTCCAGGGCCCAAATGGGACCAAAATACTTATGAAAACTTAGAAGACACATAGATGTAATCAGTAGAAATTTTCTTGTTAGAGCCTAGCTTACTAATGAAATAAAATAAAATAGTTCCAAAATACTATTTAGTTTTATAGAAACATATTTAAACAATTAAATAGGAAAAAATATAAATTTGCATTTAGAATATGATCTTTGTTAAACAAACATAGACCTCACATACACACACAGAAACTAAATTCATCCAGATTCACAGCTGTGTACGTGAACTGGGAGCTGGAAATATTTAATTAAAAAACTAAGACAGCTTGGATGTTCTACTTCCATGATACTGTCCCTCAGGAATACATGGACACTGATTTTAAGAGACATTATATATTGTTGCCTAATTGATACATTATCAGTAATGTAACTAAATAGAAATAAAATTGTACTTTGAAAGAGTCATGATTCCTCTCTTCCTGACAAAGATTCCTAGGATCCTTTAACATTGAATTACTGCTGGTGAAGTCTCAGCTCTGCTCACAGATCTTTCTACAGCAATTTTGCACTACCGCTTCCTTGCAGTCTTCATTGGTCACTCCTACTTTTACATTTGATACCTAAATTAAATCCTGCTAATTAGTAGATTGAGCTGTGTTGAAAGTTCATGTCCACTTGCATTCTCAGAATGTGACCTCATTTCTAAGTACGGCTTTTGCAGGTGTGAGTAGTTCATATGCGGTCACCCTAGATTGGAATAGGCCCTAAATACAACCTGCAACTTCCTCATCAGATGAGGAGAGGACGGCAGAAGCCCAGGCTCAAAGCAAAGGAGTGTCAGCAGGCACCAGCAGCCAAGGAGAGGCGACGAATTCGTCTCTTAAGCCTTCATTAAGACTGTGGTTCTTTTAATAGTTTGATTTAGAACATCGAGATTTAGAACCATGGGAAAACATATTTCTATTATTTTAAGTAATCCAATCTGTGCCAATTTGTTATGGCAGCTCTTGGAACCCTAGTAGGTTTACCTTTTAGAGAAAGGAACACATTGTATTAAAATAACCAGACACAAGTAACAATCTGTAAGTGTACAAATTTTTATAATGTTACTTTCAAAATGGCTATGAAATACACATACCTTGAGATAACAAAAAGAGAGATAGTCCGTCCTCCACAAAAAGATTCATGTGACTGCTGATCAAAAAAATAATATTTAGGGAAGTGTTTTGCAGTTATAAATTACTATGTAAAATGCCAGTTGTAGGCTGCTTTATGTATGTTGGCTTCTAACTCCATCTACCACATAAATTAGGATGATTTCCTTTTCCCCACCCACATCCTAAAACCAATCATTAGCAGAGATATAAATTATTCCACACGCCGTACACAATTCATCTCAATGAAGGATGAAACTTAGAAATTTGAACTCATAAATCAGGGACAACACAGTTCAGTATAATTTTCTTTTATCTACATTTATCTAAGTTGTAGAATCAATTGCTAAATTAAATAAATACCAAAATAAAATAAAATAATTAAGTAAATACCAACTAATTTTGAATGCATATAATGTAAATGATTGCAATCAAAATTTGGATAGCACAGAACTCATCATGGTTTTCATTTATTTTGTTACTGGGGAAAAAAACACAACAGTGGTGTATTTAGAAGTT
The DNA here is from genome assembly GCA_963574575.1 of Galagoides demidoff. NCBI lineage: Eukaryota > Metazoa > Chordata > Mammalia > Primates > Galagidae > Galagoides > Galagoides demidoff. Next base: position 20,355 of record CAUYQV010012218.1, read on the forward strand.
AAATAATGATTCCAACATATTCTAAAAAATAATGCTAAGAAATGTTATATTAGTATAAGGATTTTAGCTTTAATTTCACCCACAATGTAAGTTGAAAGTATTTCTTGCTCTCTTGACCCCACATTTTGAAACCCATCATTGCTAACGTGTGTTTCCAGCCCGTCCCATTTGTCATCCCAGTCACCCTCCCTGTATCTGTTAATGCTGCTCTTAGATATAAATTACCATTATTGGGATTCAATTCACCACTTTAAAATTATTGTCAATACTTCACTATTTCAACTGATTTTCAATATGATGAGTAGAAATGACGTCATTAGCATTTAAAGCAGTGGTTTTCATCCTTCCTAATGCTGTGACCCTTTAACACAGCTCCTCGTGGGGTCGCGGCCCACAGGTTGAGAACCGCTGATTTAAAACATTTTCTGCCCCCCTGCCCATTCTTGGACCTTATCTGATTCTCTTTCTACTTTCTGTCTGTTTCTATGTTTTGCTGTTCTTTCTTTTATTCTTCCACTTTTTCTTTGCCCATAAACAAGAACTGCTGCCATCTGTCCCGCCAACGTAACAGGGTTTGCGAGCAGGCAAAATAAGCATCTGCATCTTCGAGTGTTTTGTAAACTGTAAAGAATTATTCACATATTAGTGTATCATTTTACACCAGCTCATCTTTTTTCTTTCCCCATTCCACTGCCTGTGCCAAGGTTTGTAGTTAATGCTTCTTATTTCATCTTACAAAATGTCTTAGTGAACCCGTCAGTGTTATTTGAATGAACCTTGAATCTCTATCTAATTAGGACATGGTTGAATACCACCTCGTGGTAATTTTGACTTCAACTTTCTACCACAACCTCATTCTCACCAGGTCCAAAAGCAAACTCATGACTATTGCTAAAAACTGCATTATTGGGCTCTATTAACTGTTGCACTTCCTCCAGGAATATTGTTTTCTTTTGATTTAGGTCTAAGATAATGGGAGCCCTTTTTACTCTGTATTTATTATACCTTTCATTATTAACTCCAAATAGCCAGACTTGTTGATTCTTCCTTCATAATGAATCTTTTCATGGTTTCTCTTTTGCTAATTTTAGAGTTTTGTTGTTATCACTATTTTTCCCTTTAACATTTATTTTAAATTTCGCATTTATATCAATGTGATTCACATACAGATCAATGTGAGAGTCACAGTGGATACTAGTACTAAGTGAAAATTTAAAATGAGATGACAGATGTGTGTGGGAGAGCTCAAAAGACAAAGAAAATGTTTATACCCTGCAGGAATTAGCAGACATAGGAGGCTGCCAATATTCTACAGGCTGGAGGAAAGAGGAGCAGAGTCCACAGTAGGTTGGTTCTTATCACAACTGAAATTAGTGAATTAAATTTTAGGCACCACATTATAACAAGGACATTAAAAGTTAAAAATAGGGTGGTTACTATGATATTAAAAAGGCCAGAAAATGTCAAATACAGAATCATAGAAAGAACTAATTACCATTGCCTAGATAATGAGTAAGGGGGTGACAATAGGCAATACACATCAAGAGTTGTCTTCAAGTACTTTAAGAATGTTAATGGTGATATGTGTTGTGTTTACACCTAAGAGAGCTTAGAAGTTATGACTTTGATTTTGTCTCTTGAGAGGAATGGTTTTCTAGTAATAATGCTAGAATATTCCAGATTGATCTCTATTTTTGTAAATGCAAAACTTAAAATAAGCGTTAAAGGGGAAAATAGCAATGACAACAAAAGTCTAGAATTAGCAAAAGAAGAGAAAAGGACACGTTGCCCTGAAAATACTGAGTTGGATATCACAAACACAACACCAGATCCTCACCCAGAGGCTGACTTTGATTCTAAGAAAAATTTGTCTTTGATTCTAAAGAAAAATTGTGAAGAAGTATAAACATTATAACCTCATATTTTCCTGCCAATGCAATGTTTTTAAGAAAAAAAAAATCAATAGATTTAGATACAAGGGCTTTTTTATATCATGCTGAAGACAGAGTTTATAGTGTATTCGTCACATTGTACTCACAGGTAGATTTTTATCCCTTACCCCTTGTGCCCTCCCCTCTTCATAGTTTTCAATGTCTATTATGTCACTTTGTGGCAAAATATATCCCCCCTTTAAGTCCTGCTTATAGATGACAGTGTGTGTTTTTTGTTTCTCCATTCCTCAGATACTTCACTTAGGATAAAGCGTCAACATTGCTACGGAGACATTATTTAATTCTTTTTATGGCTGAGTGGTACTTATGTGAGCGTGTGTTTCTGAGTGTGTGCACACATAGCACATTTCCTATATCCACCCCTCAGTGGATGAGCACTTCGTTTGATTCCATATCTTTGAACTGTACATTTTGCTGTGATAAACATTCAGGGGCAGGTGTCTATTTTTGTAAAATGACTGAGGTTGCCCAGTAATGAGATGCTGGAATGAATGGCAGGTCTACATTCAGTTCTTTGAGGACTCTTCAAACTGTTTCCCAGAGAAGCTGTACTAGTTTTCAGTCCTACCAACAGTGTATCATTGCTCACTTTTCACCCATCTGTGCTAACATCTATTGCTTTTTGAATCTGTATTAGTAGCGAGGCCTGGGGTACACACATTTACTCCCAGCTACTCTGGAGGCTGAGGCAGGAGGATCATTTGAGCCCAGGAGTTTGAGGTTTCTGTGAGCTATGATGAAGCTCCTGCACTTTGGTCCAGCAATAGAGTGAGACCTTGTCTTAAAAAAATAAAAAGAAAAACTCAAAAGCCTTTCTGACAGAGGCAAAGTGGTACCGCATTGTAGTTTTAATTTGCACTTCACTCATAATTAGTGATGTTGAACTTATCTTCTTTAGTTAGTCATTGTTCTATCTTCTCTTGAGAAAAAACTGCTTATGTGTTTTGCTCACTTTTTGGTGGGATTATTGTTACCATTTGGAAGGATTTGTGTGAGTCGTTTGTATATTTTTGGCATTAGTATTTTGTCAGATATATAGTTTGAAAATATTTTCTCCTATTCAGAAGGTTTTCTATTTACTCTGCTAATAATTTCCTTTGCCATGCAGAAACTTTTTAGTTTAATTAAGTCCCATTTATTTATTTTGTTGTTGTATTTGCTTTTAGGGTTTTATGCATAAACTTATTTGCCTAGGCCAATGCTCAGAACAGATATTCCTATTTTTTCTTCTAGAACTTTTGTGGTTTCAGCACTTACATTTAAGTCTTTAGTCCATCCTGAGTCGATTTTGTATTGGCGAGACAGAGGCTCCTGTTTAGTTCTTTGACTGTGGGTATCCAATTTAGGGCATCCTTTCCCCAGGACATATTTTTATCAGCTTTGTCAAATCAGTTAATAGTAGATCTATGGCTTTATTTACCAGTTTTTATTCTGTTGCATTTGTCTATACATTTACCTTTGTACTGGTATCATGTTGTTTTGGTTACCATAATCTCGTAATAGAATTTGAAGTCATGTAACATGATGTCACCAGATTTGTTCTTTTTGCTTAATATTTCTTTTGCAATAGGGATTCTTTTTGCTTCCAAATGAAGTACTGAATTAGCTTTTTTAGATCTATAAAATATAACATTGGCATTTCGATCAATATTTCCTTGAATCTATAAATCACTTTGGGCAGTAAGGACATTTTAACAATGTAATTCTTTCAGTCCATGAGAATAAGATGATTTTACATTTGTTTCTGTTATCTATTATTTATTTCATCAGTAGAGATCTTCCATTTCCTTGATTAAATATATTTCTTGGTATTTTTTTTTCTTTGCAGCTATTGTAAATGATAGTGAGGTTTTTTTTTTTAATTTCACTTGCAGCTTGACTACTGTTAATATATTTGTGAATATTAATTTTATAATGTGAGAGGTTACTAAACTTATTTCTTAAATCTAGGAGTAATTTGGTGAAGTCTTTCAGGTTTTGTAGCTATAAGATCATATCATCAGCAAATAGGGATGATTTGAAATCCTCTTTCCTAATTTGAATACCTTTTATTTCTTTCTCTTGCCTGATGGCTCTGGCTGAGACTTCCAAGACCACGTTGAATAGGAGTGGTGACAGTAGGCACCCCTGTTTTATTTCAGGTTTTAAGGGAATGCTTTTGACTTTTCCCCATTCAGTATGTTGTTGGCTGTGGGATTTTCCTATATGGCTTTTATTATTTGGAGGCAGAAGTTTCAGCTATTCTTATCAACCTCAGCAAACAAAAATAATCTTAATAATTTTTTTTCTCAGACTTTATAATCCTCAAGTATATTCCAAATATGTACAGAAGTACTTATTTAGATGATATTTAGATGAACTAAACAATTTTTTATAAAGTAATGTTCTCATACATACATTTTTATACTTTCTGTCTATGATCTTAATAGTTGCTGGATTTGGATTGGTTGGACTGGAATTTTTATAAGCCTTTATCTGCATTTTCCAAATGACTTATTGAACATATACCCTCTTAGGAAGAAAATGCATGTCCTCGTGTGCACATGTATGACATGGGTATGCAACAAGTTCTCTCACTTTCTCCATCTTTCTATCTACCCAGCTCGCCCTGTCCCCTCCATCTCTGCCTCTCTGTCTCTGTCTCTCTCACACACACCCCTCACCACACATTATATATATTTTAAAGAACACACACATAGGGAAATGTGAATGATAGAAAGGTACTGAATTAATGATTGTCTTAGTGAAACATGAAAAAAAAGGGAAGACTTCCCATAATTCTAAAGTGCAGTGACAAACCCTCATCTGGATGAAATGTGTTATCAGAACTAGGTTAATGTTCAGAAAAATATGAGGTGATTAACAACCACTTAAATAAGTGTGGGAAGTCAGAAGAAGACAGAGGTAGCAAGTTTGTATTTCAGGAGGAAAATTTCTATCCAAAGTTTTGGAGGCAGAGAGGAGGACTATGATGATGGACGATGGTGGCCATACTGAAGCTATTCTAGTTAGTAGCTGGCATGGAGTTGAGAAAAACAATGAAGATGAAGACAGAGAGAGCTAATCTGGTCTAGATATGCTATCAATGGTGAGTAAAATGCAATGATTAGATACATAATTTAAGGTGGACTGAATAAGAATAAGTACATGAATCAGTTTCATCAACATCAAGCAGACTTTGTTATTTTTCTTTTACTTGGAGTGTCTATAAAGATATTTAGAGTAATGGAAAATGATATTTGTTGTGTATTGTCCTAGAATAACTGACTTTGAATAGTTTAGAGTAGCAAGGATAGTTGAATTATAGGATGTGGTGATAAATAATAATCCACATATATTTGAAAATTTGTGATTTTCTAGAATTGTACTCACATACCAAAAATAAGAAGGTAAGTGATTTTGACCAACAATTATTATTTATTTAATGGACTGTTTATCTAGGTGGAGGAAAGCCCTTGTTGACCCTGAGTATGAGAAAGCTTTCCCCTAAGGAGCACAGTGTAAAGGTTTATGGCATACCTTTTGATGAAGGGTTCATTTACTACTCGACTTCTCTTAACCAAGGCAAATAATGCTCTCTAACCTAATCATTTGTACCCTCACAGTAATCCTAAATGAAAAACAAAACTCAATAAAAGAAAAGCATATGTGTAGTACCTTATATATAGAATATAAATGTGAATTTCAAAGATCTGAAACTGTCCTGTTGGAGTTTCTTTTGGAAAATGTCAGACAATTTCTGATGAAACAATATGGTTGCTTCCATGAAGAAATATGTTCTTGCCAAATCAGCTAGTAAGGAGATCATTAACAGCACAAACGGTGAAGTAAATACATGAATCCCCTAAGGAGATAAAGTATTTATATATCTTGTCTTAGAAACTCATTTGTGTTCAGCCTAACAGGTAGTCCCATACAAAGATGCCGTCTGCCAAGTGAAGTAAAACAAATTTCAGTCCTCGAATAATATATACTACAGCAATGTGAATTAATGTGAATATGTAAAACATCTTCTTTTACTCACTTTTAAGAGAGAAAAGGTATTTTCTTTGAGTAAATTAGTTGTGATGATTACAGACCTGCCCAGAGGTACTAAATTTTTATCACAGGTTAGAACGTGTGCATGTAAGGAAGACTGCGGAATAAAAGATTAATTAATTATTCTCCTGTTTCTACCCTAACTGCCCATACCAGTTAGACTGCAGCACAGAGAGTTAACTATACCCTCAGTGCTTGGCATAATCTCATCATAAGCACCGCTGTGGACCCTCTCTTGACTATTAATTTATGTCCTTCCACATTTTTCTTCTTCATTTTCTAGGCCACTGACAGCCACTCAGGTAGACTTGATTTGTTCATGTGATGTGCTTTTTTTTTCTATTATCAATGTACATTAATAGTCATTTTCAGTATATCTCATTCTTTCTTATTTTCCTTAGACTTAATTCTTTTTCCATTCAATTCACAAATTTAGCTAAATTTAACTTTCTGTCTACCCAATCGTTTTTAACATTGTTATATACTAGGGTATCCCCCGTGTGTTATGTAGTACCCTTCCCTAAGATGGACACCTTATCCAAATTCCTATCACCCACTAAATCTCTACCCAAAACATGAGTGCAAGGAATATCCTCGTGTGTATCTCTTAACAAAGCTATGTGAGAGGGAAAAGAAATGGAGACAAAACAAACTAGCAAACTGTTCACACACATGTGTAGTGGAACTGCTTGTTATAATATGAGATTATTTTATGTTTATCTTGACTATTGTCAGATTTCTTGTTGGAACGACAATAACTGTTGACGTTCCCGATAGGTACATGAAAGTACATATGTATTGACATTCTCACCAACAAATAGCAGGACCAGCTTTCTGATTTTTTTTTTTTTGCAAGAAAGTGTAATAGCAGAAAGAGTTTTCCCTCCCTCACTCTCAATTCACTTTTTACTCGTAAGTATGGGAAACTTTTCATATGCTATTAACCCTTTGGTTTTACTCTTTGGCAAATTACCTATTGGATAAATATTACATTAAATTTGGTGTGTTTGGGTAAGTGATATAAAATTTTAACAAAAACTCCAAGGGCAAGTGGAATGTAAGAGCTCATATAAAAGAGACCCTTGTTTAAAGCAATGCACACTCAGCGGGGATGTGTTGCTTCAAAGTGCAGAGTGATTTCTGTCTTAGCGGGGATCTCTCCTCTATGCCTTACTTGCTATATTGCTTTTGATCACAGTGCTAGTGTTTTGGAAAGCCGGCATCATTTTAGTCCCTACGTGCTAGAGTACTTGAAAGAGTAAATGAAACAATACACCAAAGACACTAGACACAAAGCCCAGCCTGATCAGCACTCAATATTTCATCAATATTTTTAGATTTCTCTAATTTTTGTGCAATTTTACTTATCATGTAAAGTTAGTAAATACATTCAATATTAGTGAAGGGACACACATCACATTCAGATGAGCTTCACACTGTCGCAGCGTCCCCCTCTCTCCATTTGCTGTGTACTCATTTTCACCTCCTTTCTTAGCTCATTTGAACAAAGCTCAGATCGGGACATGAAGTGAGAAGCCAAAAACCTGTTCTCTCAGCGTTCTCCTTACATTTGTAAAATGCTTTGATGAAATGTTTTAAAGGTTACTAGGACAGCAAATGCTTATCTTAAAAGTTAACTAAATAATGCACTCCGGAAATGCAAACTACTCACTGTCATTTATACACGCGTGCATCTAGTCCACCCGCCACCCTGCTCCATTTATCTTCAAGCATTTTTTCATCCATAAGCAAAATCTTAGTTGCAAATGTTAATATTGCTCTTGCTTCTAATTAGATGAAATTTGCTGCCTCTTGTTATGAATTTGGTTCAAATGTCTCATGTTTTATTATGTCCATAAATAAATAAAATATGTTCAGGAGAAACAATAAAGAGTTATGAACCACCTCACCAAAACCCGTTTACATAATTTTATGAGGAGCTTATGAAATACGAGGGAAAAATGTTTTTAGAGAACATTATCAAATGAACATATTTTAAGGCCAATAGCTTAAACAGAAGTTGAAATATAATCTGTTAACTCAATGACAAGGGTTTTATATTAAGATTTTTGCTTCTTAGAAAGACAATGTGTTAATCATTTAACATAGTCACTTCCAAATAGTTACATGCTAAAACCTATCATGAATATTGAATTATTTTATTCCTAAAAATAAAAAGATTAGCCAGAAACTATGATTTGTTTGACCAGGAAAGAATTCTAATGATCTTCCAAATAACCTGCTGGATTTCTAAATATAATCATTTTGGTATTGGTTTAAAATATTGAGTAACATCGTTTAGAAATGTCATTCTGCAAGTCATGTTTCAGTTTGTTGTTCTGGATATCATGGGATATTTTGAGCCTGTTTCTCATTAGATTTTCATTTCTCTTATTTGTTTGTTGCTCCTTTTTAGCCATCCCTGTTCTCTATGAAACATTGTCTACCATTTCCTATATATTCTATATATTATTGACCTAATCTGCCTATTTCCATATAGATCGTTATATAGGTATATAAGGATTAGAACTTATGCATACATGAATAGAGAAATAAATATAATTCTGCAATGCAAATAATTTCAATTAGGCAATAAATGAAATAATTAGGAGATGAAGGTAGGAAAGTAAGAGTATATTTATTAGGGAAAAAATGTATGCAAGAAAGGCTAAAGTATCATTGTGGGTATAAGCACAAATTTACACTGAGTTCGTTTTTTCCTTGCTTGCAAATTATCCCGACTTTAGGAAGATGACTTTAACTCTCTAAGATTCAGTAGTCTCAAATATAAATTTTGGCACTTGCTTCACAGGTATGATAAGAAAATCAAATTATACAATGCCTCAAAGTGTTTAAACTTGTTCATGAAGTATATTAAATGTTCAAGAAATACTATGATAAGATAAGAATGCCTAATACACGCCACAGAAAGTCTAGCTTTAAGTTTTATTGTGGTAAACAATTAAAAATAGTGTATATGATCACTTGTCTTATAATGAAATTAAATGCAGCCATAGCTATGGTGAAACACAATTCTGTTGAATAAAAAAACATTCTCTAAAGGCTTTACAAAAATAAAACCAATGGCAAGTGTCCAAGGATTCCTTATTATATTGTCCCTTGCTGTAGGTTGATGGCTATAAGACAAATTGTAATTTTGTAAAAGAGTATCAGGGTTTGGAGTGAAGATCTGGAAAAAATAGGATAGCTTCCAAATATTCCAATTAATAGACTGAATAAATACAGAGAATCAGGATATTGTGTGCAAAAGAATACATATATCTGCTCTTTACCTCTTTTTATGATATTTGGTAGATAGTAAGTGGCTTTATGTTTTTGAGATGATAATTTTCTAATAATTAAAACTATGTGATGACTTATAATTTAAGGCATCAGGTTTAAGTGTTAATAAAAATGAAGGTAAATCTAATACTCTCCTAATACTTACACAAATGCCAGCTTGTATAAATTTAAAAATAATTTAAAAGACCCCTATGTCCCCATCTCCCTCCCTCCCACCACTGAATGCTCATCAACCATTTTCTTTCTTGTCCTCCTCCTTTTCCTTTACTTTGCTTTTCTTGTTGAGAAAAATAAAACAAAAACAAAATAAAAGTGTCAGTGGAGGCTTACAGACTAATGGAATGTACTCAGAGGCACAAGTAAAATTCATTACTCTTCCACGTCTTAGAGATGTGTGAATCACCGAAACCCAGTCACAGGAAGGATAATGGGATTTGACCTAATCAGTTCTTCCAGGGTCCTTTGTGGTTGCTCTGAAAGAGCACAAGGGGTTCATAGATACTTGATGTCAGATTGAAGCCATTTTCAGTGCCAGAGGGGAGGAGGGGAAAAAACCCTTAGTGGCATTGGAGAACTGGTCAACTACCTAGGCTATTCTAGGGAAGAATGAATGAAATCAGTGTCTTAGAAATCTATTGAGGATTAGGGTCATGAATTATCTTAGAAGAATTTGGGTAGGAATAGCAGATGTTCAGGGTGTAAACTAATTTTTTTTTATTAAGACTATATACCCTAACTTTTGGTTCCCATCAAGAGGAGGAATGGATTTGAAGGGATAGAGAGGGAATATAGATTATTGAGGACAGAGGAGCTCTGATGGCTAAGCTTAAGTAATAATTTCTCTGTTCCTTATCTGTAAAATTTCAGTAACCTAAAAATTATTTCCTCGCATCTTCCTTATATGTAAAATGAAACCAATACCAACGTACAGATAAACCACATGGAAAAGTATCTGTCATACATAAATCCTACCTGCATGCTTATTAAATAAATATATTCTAGACTGTGATAAGTATTATTATGTATTATACTATTTAATTATTCGGCAATTGATGCTTAGATAGGTATTATTTTGCTCAAGTTCAAAGTGGAAGAATTTGAACTTTGGAGGCATTTTTGCAAATTGCCTAATCTCCCAGTAAGCTAAAATTTAAACTCAGAGTATTTTTAAAGAATGGCCAATGCCATTGTTATTATTGTTGTTGCTGTTTTTAATATTAAATCTGGAGAAGACATTCTCTGTAATCAAAATTTTTATTTTTTTTTATTAAATCATAGCTCTGTACATTAATGCAGTTCTATATACAATTTGAAATATTTGCATCCAACTGGCTAACATAGCCTTCATGGCATTTTCTTAGTTATTGTGTTAAGACATTTATATTCTACATTTAGAAAGATTCGTACCCTTGTAAGATGAACCATGGGTGTGGTTTACCTCCATCATGTTTACATGGATGGAACTGGAACATATTCTTCTTAGCAAAGTATATTATATTATTGTATTTTTTAACTTTAACTTAAGTAACCATCTTTTCTCTAGCAGTATCCTGGCTCTGGCTACTAAACTTGATGGCCAAGATATTCTCAAATAAATGAGATCTGGAGGTAAATGGGATAAACAGAGCGTGCACTCATTCATAAAGGCGCGAATACCATGACCATTTTATTCTTGCAGGCACTCCAGATGTCTTAGATAGTATCTGTCTTGTGTGGTTGTAACATTAAAAACATATATCCCAGTTCTAAGTTCTCTAGCCTAGCATGATAACTTTTTCAGCACTTTTTTTTCACAAAGATGTTTAGCAGTGCTTATGTTCAAATCACATCAGTGACAATTTCACAATGGCTTCTGTAGCACTTAAATGTTAGGAGTTCATGTTTTTAAAAGGAGTTTCTGAAAAAAATCACCCACCGTGAGCAGAACATCAGCGAAATAATTATCTTTCGTTGCCTCCGGCATGCTCTCACCAATCTAATTTTAAAATAGGAACAAAACACAGAGCAGAGGGGTAATAACAGCCATGTTGTAGAAGATGAGGCAGAAATGTTAGATGATCTGAGGGCCGTCTACAGATGGAGTTTTTTCAGCTGACTCCAAGGGGGTAGGGATCCTGAAGAGAAAAAAAATGAAATGAATATAAGTAAATGTCATCTCAAGAGGCTAACGCCCAGCATCAGAGTAAAATGTGTAGCAATAAAAACATGATAAGTAAATAAAATGAATGGCTGCCTAGATGGAAATATACAAGAAACATGGCTCTGCACATGTGTAACTTCTGATTTGAAAACGTAAGGGATGCTCTTACACTAAAAGAATTCCCAGAACAGTGAAGCTAGTGGAAACATTAACATGAATGCAGCCTCATCTCCTTTTATTTAAGAGGAAAAGAAATGAACAGAGAATTAAAAAAAAAAAAAAGTATTCCTGCTGTAGGTAGAGATTTGCCTGTTTTGTTTTGTTTTTGGAAGAGAAGGGATAAATATAAGATCTGGTGGCCATTGGTAGTAGTGATGGTCTCATGTTTAGATGACATTATGTAAACTAAGCCTTTTATCCAAGAAAAAGCTGTGTTCAAAACATGTCAAGCCTTAATTCTAATGCTGTTTTAGCATAGGGAAGCTGTGGGAACTGCTTCTCTGCTAAAATTACTTCCATGTGCTATGCTAGTACTGACTCTCCTCATTCCTGCCACCTATCACTGTTGGATAAATATGGTAGCGGGATCTAGAGATGGAGGAGAAGGCCCCTGACACCTGCCCAGAACTAGACCCCAGGACCCAGCACTCTGAGCAGAGCTTTGATATACATCCGCAGGCGACTTCAGCTTCCTTGTTTACTATACACCCTCAGCATTAATTTAGTATCAGGGGTAGAAAGCAAGGGAGGGAGAGGAGTGGAGAACATTGGGCAAAATAGGTGCAAGGGATTAAATGGTCATATTTTATTACTGCAAGTAACTACCACTGGCAATGCCTTGGCATTACAGATGAGCAGACAAGTCCAAACACGTATAGGAAACAACCTGCCCAAGTTCACCCAAGTTCGCCCAAATTCAGGTCTCCAAACCCTGTGGTCCAATGCATAGACCATTGACGTGTTAAAGAAATCCCTGGATGCTATCAATTTATGAATTCTTTCAGCCCTCCTGTAGATGGAGATAATACATGGGAGGGGAGCCTAAGAGAAAATGCACAGTAGAGCCCTGGCTTGACACACAATATGTATTCTTCCTCTAGTACCGTGTGCATACTGCTACCATGTTTACCACGTTGCATGGAAATCATTTTCGTGATGGAATTAGTAAGTTCCTGAAACACCAGTATATTTTATTTGAACTACATAATCTTAAGAAAATTACCTTCTCTCTTTCTTCTTCAATTTTCTCCTTCTTCAGCAAAGAGACACTAAAAATATTTGCCTGTTTGAATACTTATAATGACTGTAATGGATGTGATGCACTCTAGAAATTGAAATGTCAATCCAAGAAAAATAATAAAATTAGCAGTGATGTGGTGGTGGGGGTGATGGTGGTCATGGTAGTAACAACAGCCATAGTGATAGCAATGTGATACAGCTAGAAGAGTAAAAACCCAGAGAAAGGAAGTGAGAAATTGTGTCCTTTATGTAAATAGCACTTGCCTCGAGATAGCTGTAATATCAAGTAGTATCTGTACTGGACCATGACAAAGCAGTTAAATAAGAAATGCTGGGTGTACTGGGACGCAGCTTTCTCATGTGTATCTGAACAAACTTTGACAGTAATGCAATACCAAGAGGCCAAGAAGTACTCCTATGAAAGTAGGAAACAGGCTAACACCGCTCATTGTCATGGTTGTATTCCTTTTGCAATCCAAACTCATTTTTTCCTAAGGAGAGCTTTATCAATGTACTTATTTATATTTTTCATGAAGTATTAGTAAAAAGATAAGCAAGCAAGTCCAAAATGACATCAGTTGTTACACTGCAGTTTGTATATAATACCCCTTGTGGAAACTCAAGGTTAAAACGCTTGTGTATTATTCTAAGCATAGCATTGACATCAGGGCTTCTATTCAGATGCTCTTGGCTGAGAAAATACAGTTTACAACCAAACCAAAGCCCAGTGAAATAAGAGATAATCTATTTTTAAAGCTATGGATCAATAAAAAACAGATTTCACTACATTTTACCATTTGTAGTGGGTAATTATTTCTAAAGATTGCAAAATAATTTTTGTTTGGAATCTTATTGAACTTAGGAAGAATTCTAGGAAAGTGCGCTTGTAGTATGCAAACATTAAAATTTGCGGAGTTATGCAGGAAATTTTCCTGGTGTAATGTTTTTGAACCATTTGTATTGCTTGTTTCCGTATCAGTTAATGTCCTCCACATAATCCCCTAAATCCCTCTACATTTCACTTGATGAATTCTGTTTTAAAAAGTTTACAAAGAGTTGTAAAAAAAAAGTCATGAGCTTTATTCTGTATGATTAATTTAATTCTCCTTTGAATGTTTCCTACTAAATAAAATGGTAAATAGATGTATATTAGTACACTTGCTTTTACTGAAGAGGTAGGTGTTTGCTTCCCAAATCTGCAAACCAATAATAATCCACTGGCAAATGAAGAGTAAAAAAGTAAACTCAAAGGGCAGTGCCTTGGCTCAAAGGAGTAGGGCGCCGGTCCCATATACTGGAGGTGGCAGGTTCAAACCCAACCCCAGCCAAAAAAAAAAAAAAGAAAGTAAACTCATAAAAAAAGACTACAGTGCCAAAATGCTTAATACCTGCCAGAAGACACACAGGTGTTAAAAAATTGCAGATTAAAGATAACATGAGAAGGGCAGCACCTGTAGCTTAAAGGAGTAGGACTCCAGGCCCATATGTCGGAGGTGGCAGGTTCAAACCCAGCCCCAGCTGAAAACTGCAAAAAAATAAAAATAAAAGAATAAAAAATAAAAAGATAATATGAGACATACTTTGGGCCTGGCTGAGTTCAGATGCATTTGTAGTAGATGGCACACCACCACCACCGTTACTAATATGCATGGAGTATTTTTTTCTGTGCTTCATTTTATTTTGGAGTAGAGGAGAGAGACCTGCCCATGGAAAATATTATCTTTATATGCCTTTGAGCTATTTAACAGCAGAAGAGAAAATGCAATTATTTTTACAAGATGCATCGTATATGTGATTTATGGAAGGGGGTAAAATTTTGACAGGGTCTCAATCCATGGATAGCAGGTTTTGAATCTGAAGGAAAAGGATGTTATAAAGTTAATGAGACAAACATCTTCATATTGAACAAAAATATTTTGCATCCTGAAGTACAGAATACATTTGTATGAAATCCAGGAAATCTCAATGTCCTTGATTTCCTTAATTGTCAAAAAGAGATAGTGACGATACTTGTACTTTGTTACTTTAAGCCTCAAAAATGGAACATACCAGGAAAAATTCTGACAAGACGATCTGGCAAGTTGTAAATACTTAGCACGTGATATTATTTCATCACATAAAAGAATTATTTTTTGTTGATGTTCAGCTTGTTAAAATGCTCGAACTTCATCCAGAGTATCTATAGGGTCCCCTGTCAATATAAAGAAGATGATGAAAAAATCTATTACAAAATCCACAAGCCTGTGTGGACTATGGTAGAAAGGAAAATATAACTATGGAAGTTGAGTCTAAAAGATGCAGCATTGCCTGCTTTGAAAATGTGCTAACCCAAGGAATGAAGATTGTCCCTAGAAGCCAGAAAAGACAAAGGAATAGTTTCTTCCAAAGCACGTCCAGAAGAATACAGCCCTGCTGATTTCTTGTTTTTGGCTCCCTGAAATCTATGTCACAGTTCAAATCTACCAAACTCTGACACAATAATTTTGTGTTATTGTAAGCCACTAAATTTTTGATAATTTATTACGGCATCAATAGCAAAAAATACATTTTCTTTTACCCCCACATCATATGATTTGTACTAACTATTTCCTTCTCTTTCAAATCTATCTAGTTTTTCCAATTTAGACTTTTACTACCTTTTTATAATTCATTGTATTTTTGGATCATAGCGCTAAATTCATAAATACTTCTTTTTTATTTTAAAGTCACTCTAATTCATCTTCCACACTTCAGTCAGCACTGTCATACTGAGAGACAAATTGGACTGTAAGTTACCTCAAAATCCCTGCAGTTATTTGTATTACCCTTGGGATAAAGTCCAACCCACTCTCATGTTTCTCAAAGGCCTTCATGATCTAGTCCCTGATTTCTCTCCATAGATTCTCCAAGGATTTCTAGTAAAGACATATGTGAATTTTCTACAGAATACTATATTTTCTTTTGCCTTTGAGTATGTAAAATTTTTCTCTCATTTAACCTCCACCTAGTTAACATGTATTTATACTTTGCTATCAATGTAAACATCACTTTTTAGAAACTACTTTTATGAATCTATAAAATTGTGTTACTGATCAATACTATGTTTATACTACCACTGAACCCTTCATAACCTCAGTCATAGCATTTAACAGTACACTGAATATTTTGATTTAATTTTAACATATAAGTAACCTTGATCTTCTTGGTGGTAAAATTAGTTAAGTGCTCAAAATAATAATAGTTGATGAATCATATAAGTTAATAATAATAGTTAATGAATAATAAAATAATAATAGTTAATGAATAATAAGAGTACTTGCATTTTATGAATCTGTATGTATATACTGAATACATATCAAGGGTTTTAATGATTACTTAATGTATTATCTATCTTTTTAAACTTTAAATTGATGATTGTATGCTATAGTATTATTTTAATCAAAATCTTTATAGACAAAGCAATGCTCAATGATGTGGAGAATGTTCTCAAAGAGTATTGCTGGTGTAGATTTATGTTATTTCTCTAAGGCTTTACCCCTTTACATCCCAAATACGCATCTAGTAGCTCTTATCCAAAGTACAGGCATACTGGGTAGGAGCAATTAACCAGTTCTGAAAAGTTCAATCTACAAATCCATACTTACTAAGTGACACAAAATGTTTCATCATGTCATATAGTAATATATCACTGATGTTAATTGTTCCAGACTAAATTGTGTTTTAATCATGTTTTAAAAAAGGAAATTGTGATTAGTTTCTATTCTTTATCATTTATCTTTTCTCACTCTATTTAAAGAAACCCTGTCTAGGCCCCAGTGAATAGTTATAATAAAACCATCAATAACAATTTTAGTTAATATTATTTTTATAGTTCTCCCAAAGAGCCATATAAACAGTTTAAAGGTTGGGGATATATTAGCCCCTTCTTGACACTGGTGCTAGTTGATTGTATAAGGTAAAGGCCCTTATACAATATTATATTAATATGAAAACATTTAAAATATTTTATTATAAATATAACTGGGGAATATGTCATACAAATTACTATTTACCATGGGGTACTATGAAGCAATATAAACTGAATTTTTGTTATTGAGGAAACTGTTTAGATACTCAGTGACTTACTATATAAAGTAATACTCAGATGTAATAGATTAAAAGTACAAATATACTTGCTTCAACTTGGATTGTTCACACACAAGCTATTTACTCTTGGGTACATCTTACTTTATATGGGATATAATTTAGTAATCTGTAATATGAAGTTAACATTTATTCTTCCTATGTCATAGGCTAAAGAGAGTAAATCAAACACTATGAAATATTGTAAAAACTTAACATTATAAAAATTTCACATTTTACTAAAATAAAATAAAAAAGAAAATTGACTATGACCAGGGTGAGCACTTATTAAAGTAAACATGTAATAAAAATTATGTGAGGATAATCAATGCTCCAATTAAAATTTTTTCTGTAATTTCACTGATTTAAAACTTTATCAAGGAATTAAGCTATACTATACGGGATTTTTTTATGTTATTAGTTGTTATTAACTTCTTTACCACTTTGTGGTACTAAAACCAGATTGGATTGATTGTGAGTCAGATGGAGATGAAAAGGGAGAATGTGCATGACATTATTTTCCATGTTGTTTGTTTTAAGTAATGAACAACAACTTGCATAAAAGACAGATAAAGACAAAAATCTTTCTTTAAAAATGATAATAAATGAAAAGATTATCTTTTGAAAATCCCAATTTCTCATTAGTTATAAAGTTTTTGTTACTTTATAAATCCTGCTCTAAAAGATAAAAAAAAATGCAATATCATGTTCTGTTACTGAGTGAGCAATCACACAATTTCATTCATAACTACAGTTTACTAATGAAACTTAATGTTAGGGGAAAAAAATCAAACATTTTGCTTACATAATCATGATATACATATACATAATGCACGATTATGGGACAGTATCTAAATTGAGAGTTGGCAAAGTCTATAGCATCTCAGAAAATATAGAACAGAGTTGTGGTCTAATAAAAAGTCCCTTTACCCAAGGAACAAAAGGTGTACATTTGAATCATGTTGCTCAAATATTTAATTGTATAACTTTTGTTGATGGATAAAATTTCTTAGTCTTCAATTGTTGTGAAATATAAAATTAACATCTACTCCAATAAGTTACAATACTTAACTTAAAATTTATAATTTGGCTCGGCGCCTGTGGCTCAATCGGCTAAGGCGCCAGCCACGTACACCTAAGGTGGCGGGTTCGAATCCCCAGCCCAGGCCCGCCAAACAACAATGACGGCTGAAACCAAAAAATGGCCGGGCGTTGTGGCTGGTGCTTGTGGTCCCAGCTACTTGGGAGGCAGAGGCAGGAGACTTGCTTGAGCCCAGGAGTTGGAGGTTGCCAACAGCCAGTGAGCTGTGATGCCATGGCACTCTACCCAGTGGGATAGCTTGAGGCTCCGTCTCAAAAAAAAAAAAAATAGAAAATTTATAATTCAACATAATCAAGTATTTAGAAACCTATATGTCTGGTTCTTTATGAAAGAGATATGAAATAATGAAGGAAAAACACTCATTGAACCTAACGGAAGTTTAAATATTACACAATATAAATGCTTGATGATTACCAATGATCAAA
>CAUYQV010012221.1:0-27119 GCA_963574575.1 Galagoides demidoff
AGTAAGTAAAGCAAGAAGACAGCCCTCAGAATGGGAGAAGATATTTGCTGGTTATGTCTCCAACAAAGGTTTAATAACCAGAATCCACAGAGAACTCAAACTTATTAGCAAGAAGAGAACAAGTGATCCCATCTCAGAGTGGGCAAGGGACTTGAAGAGAAACTTCTCTGAAGAAGACAGGAGCATGAGCTACAGATATATGAAAAAATGCTCATCATTCTTAATCATCAGAGAAATGCAAATCAAAACTACTTTGAGATATCTTCTAACACAAGTAAGATTAGCGCATATCACAAAATCCCCAAATCACAGATGCTGGTGTGGATGTGGAGAAAAGGGAACACTTCTATACTGCTGGTGAGATTGCAAACTAATATGTTCCTTTTGGAAAGACATCTGGAGAACACTTAGAGAACTAAAAATAGACCTTCCATTTGATCCTATAGTTCCTCTACTAGGTATATATCCAGAAGACCAAAAATCACACTACAACAAAGATATTTGTACCAGAATGTTTATTGTAGCCCAATTTGTAATCGCTAGGTCATGGAAGAAGCCCAGGTGCCCATTGACCCACGAATGGATCAATAAATTGTGATATATGTACACCATGGAACACTATGCAGCCATAAAGAAAGATGAAGACTTTATCTCCTTTATGTTTACATGGATGGAGCCGGAACATATTCTTCTTAGCAAAGTATCCCAAGAATGGAAGAAAAAGTATCCAATGTACTCAGCCCTACTATGAAATTAATTTATAGCTTTCAAAGGAAAGCTATAACCCAATTATAGCTCAAGAATATGGGGTTAGGGGATAGGGAGGGGAGGGGAGGGGGGATGGGTGGAGGGCGGGGGATTGATGAGATCATGCCTACGGTTCATCATATAAGGGTACGTGTGAATCTTTCTAAATGTTGAGTGTAAATGTCTTAAAACAATAACTATGACAATGTCATGAAAGCTATGTTAACCAGTTTGATGAAAATATTTCAAACTGTATATAAAAGCAGCACACTGTACCCCATGATAGTATTAATGTACATAGGTATGATTTAATAAACAACAAAAAAAGATCCTTATGATTAATACTGTGCCCATGTGGATATCTGGGATAATTTACATATTTTGACATCCTTTATGTAATCACATCTATAAAGTACCTTTTGCCATATAAGATAACATTCACAGATTGCAGTAATTAGAATGTGTTCATTCTTGGGGGTCATTTTTCAACCTACCGCAGTAATACTAATACTTGGTAACATTTTCCCTTGATGAATCAGGGACTATGAATTTCAGAAAGCATTCTAGGAAATAACACTAAAAACTTTTAAAATCCAAGATATGAAGTCATGCTCTATAAAGCAAAGAGCATGGGTAGATACACAGTGGGTAACAACTAAGGAGATTTATAAAGATTTTTCATACAGGGAAATTTGCTCCATTTCTGTCATTTTCCAGTCACATACAATTTGTTTTCTTCTTCTTCTTCCTTGTCTTTCTTCTCCTTCTTCCTTCTTATTCCTTCTCCTCCTCCTCCTCCTCCTCCTTCTTCTTCGTGGAAATTCCCCAGTATGCTTTTAATGATTCACTGTCATTGATCCTGGAGTAAGCTTTTTTTTTTTTTTTTTTTTTTTCTATTTTCATACATATTGTAGAGAGAAAGTGGAAAGGATTACATCAGGAATCATTTGTCAAATGATAATTTATCCCAATGATTTCAATTCCCAAATAATTGTTTTTTTTTATATCTTTACAGTTTGAAGATGATTTCCTTTAAAACAATGTTGACAAAATGGATCTGTGCATTTCATCTTCTTTCCTTGTTCTCACAAGATTACACTAGTTTGCTTAAGCAGTGGATGAATCACAAATCAGTTTGTTTCTATGTTTCTTTTGTCTTTCTCCAAATACAACTTGAAGATAATTATTATCTATTTTTACAACTTCTCATAAGACAAAATGTGAAATACTATACCTGAAATATGGGCCACAATCTACATCTATCTATGATCAGAACACCCAAATAGAGTGAATCATTGGTTTAGACTTGCTTGTAGTTTTTTGTGATATATTTTAATTTGCTCTTCCTTCTAATGTAGTTAATAAGGACTAGCTTGGAACATTGCCTTGTTTTGTGGAGTCTGTAAAATGTACTCAGTTTCATACATATCTTTTTAAAATTTATGATTATCAGAGCTCCCCTTGTGCTGCATATTGAATTTTCATATAGCATATATGCATGTATGTGTTTATTTAACATAACATGTTTCTCTTGAGATTTATTACTAAAAATGTTCATGTGTTGTATTTTAAAAATTATTATTGAGTGACATTATTTAGAGCCTGAACATAAGCCTGTATTTTCCAGTACCAAAATTTTAAAGCTGTTTTTATAAGGTTTATTCTATATATCTGAAACTTTCCTCCCCTCTATTCCTACCTAATAAGATGGCACAGTCACTCCATTTAGCCGTCACAGACCTAAAAGAAAGGTGTCTATATTAGTTGTTTCTCATTTGTGTGAGAAAAATTATCAAGACGAGTGGAATGACCTTTCCAACTTATGTGCAAATTTTTAAAACTCCTCCCAAATCCTGTCTGTTCTGAGGTGCATCATTCAAGTTTTCATTAGATCAATAGTCCCAGGGACATTTCCATTATGATATTGATCCCAAATCCCTTCCCCCATGTAGCCCTTCCTTTTTGAGTTCTGATGTTGGAAAGATAACCTGAAATCTGAGAGTCTATTAGGTAAGTTTTCTTTAAACATAGTATCTCTACAAGCGCAGTGCCCATCTAGATCTTCCTTCCAGTTACTATCATATATTATCGAGTTGCTTTCTACCAAGTTGTTGAGATATTATCTTATTTGCAAAGTATGAAGTGTTACTTGATTCTGGATATATTCTTGCTTCACCTGCTTCAATTGTCACTGCCAGATCCAGGTTTTAAAGAATTACAGAATCTGAGAGTTCATATTGAGCCAAGAATAATCTGAAATTACATTAACCCATGCAAACTCTTTCTAGTGTTTACAAAGACACATTCCTATAACACAGAAAAGTTTAATGTAAATTTCAGATTCTAAATGTTTTATAATCAGAAAAATGTCCCTGCCTCACTATGCAAAGAAATATTATAGAAAGTCTCATAAAAAGATAAAAAGAGCAGACTATTGCAGTGAACCTTTTCTCTCCTGCTCATCCTGACTGCTTCCCTCTGATCTCTGTTTTTATTTTCTTTTTGTTTTTTTGAAGTTTTTGGCCAGGACCAGGTTTGAACCTCTCACCTCCGGTATATGGGGCCAGAGCCCTACTCCTTTGTGCCACAGGCACTGCCCCCTCTGATCCCTGTTTTGATGCTGACCACTGCTGCAGAAGGCAGGTGTCAACTCCAGACATTTTTTGTGATCTAAAGTCCAGCTAAGAACAGATTTTGCCTTTCTTTGTAATTTCTAATGGAGGAAAAATTATTGTTTTATGTTTTCTGCTGAACTCTAAGTGAAAAATGATGGGCTAGAGCGGGACTGCTCCCTTGGCATATCAAACCTGGTCTCTTCTTTCTTCTTCATACCTTGTGCCCTAAGCACATTGTCATTTTTTCTAAATTTCTCCTGGCTTAGAATATTGGTTCTAAATTTTTCACGGCTCAGCATTTTGTTCTCATTTTTCCTGTTCCTGGAGTTCAATGCCTGTTCCATATTCATTATACAGGTTCAAGTTCACCTCCTCAAACAGGCCTCCTGAGACAACCCAATGTAAAATAGTTTCCCATCCACCTCACTAACTCCCAAACTCAAGGTCCATAGTTATTTTCTTCATGCCACTTATAATTTTTAAAATAATTTTAAGCTTGTGTTGGCTTGCATATTTCTGTCCATGCCTGAGAAAAAGTCAACTCAGTGAGGGATGGGTTTTACCTGGCTTGTCCAGGAGGTGACTCTGGAGCTAGAA
The DNA here is from genome assembly GCA_963574575.1 of Galagoides demidoff. Lineage (NCBI taxonomy): Eukaryota > Metazoa > Chordata > Mammalia > Primates > Galagidae > Galagoides > Galagoides demidoff. Next base: position 3,960 of record CAUYQV010012221.1, read on the forward strand.
TAATTTTTGGTACAAAGTTAACTATTCAATAAAAATTTGGGGAAGGAATTTATAGCCACTTTCACACACAGCACTGTGAATAGGCATGAGGGTCCTCCCCAGAACATTTTAAGATAAAGTATAAATTGTACAAATGTTCTTTGTAACTTCTCCAGAAAAAAAAATTAGATTTTTGGGTGTGTGACCAGTATGTTTCATTCATTTTGGTTTACTTATGAGGTTCTTCCCAGAAGTGAACAAATTTCTTTCTACCATGCTGTCCATGTTTAATCTGACTCTAAATGTTTCAAGGCTTTACTGTTTAATTCTTTTCCTAAGGCAACAGGCTATTTGCTTGACCCAATAGCAATGATGTCAGCTGTGACTTCTTTCTGTTTGAGCTCATTGGGTGGACACCTGGTGTATAGTGGTAACTTAAAATGTTACAGCTGGAGCACAAAATGCTGATTTAATTGAATTGAGGGCTATGTGACAGAAAGCCATTCCCTTTAGCAATAACTGTTAGTGTCTCCTGCACTAAAAGGCAGGATTCTGTCCAACATCATGGGAAAATTATTGCCCTGCAATGAATTGCTAATTGATGGTTTGGTTTCGGCTATATTATTTTTTTTATTTCAGATTAATATGTGGGTACAAATTAATGATTAGATTACATTGTTTGGGTTTTGTAGTTGAGCCCTTTACCCAGTGGGTATGCTGTACACCTTTACATTATGTCCATTAGGTGAGAGCTTACCAATTGCCCTCCCTCCTCCCCTCTCTAACCATCCCTCCTCCCTCCCCCTCCTCTTGAATTTGATTGTGTTATTCTTTTGTGTGGGTGTGTAATGGATTATCTATTGGTTTCATATTAGTTGAGTACATTGTATACTTAATTTTCCGTTTTTGTGATACTTTGATAAGAAGAATGTTCTTCAATTCCACTTAGGTTAATACAAAAGATGTAAAGTCTCTATTTTTAATGCTGAATAGTATTCTATGGTATACACATACCACAGTTTTTTAATCTTTTCAGGAGTCAATGGGCACTTGGGTTGATTCCATGACTTGGCAATTGTGAATTGAGCTGCAATAAACATTCTAGTGAAAATGTCTTTACAATAAAATGATTTTTTTAAAACTCCTGGGTAAAAGCCTAGTAATGGAATTATGGGATCAAATGGAAGGTTCACTTTTAGCTCTCTGAGGATTCTTTATACTTCTTTCCATAGGAACTATATTTTTTTGTATTCTCACCAGCAGTGTAGAAGTGTTTCCTTCTCGCTACATCCACACCAGCATCTGCAGCTTTGAGACTTTGTGATGTGGGCTATTCTCACTGGGATTAGGTAATATCTCAGAGTGGTTTTGATTTGCATTTCTCTGATGATTAGGGATGGTGAGAATTTTTTCATATGTGTATTGGTCATTTGTCTGTCATCTTCAGAGAAAGTTCTATTCATGTCTCTTGCCCAATGATAGATGGGATTATTTGCTCTTATTGATTAGTTTGGGTTACCTGTAGATTCTGGTTATCACTCCTTGGTCAGATTTATACATACAAATATTTTCTCCCATTCTGAAGGTTGTCAGTTAGCTTTAGTTGTTATACATTAAGCTCTGCAGAAGCTTTTAATTTGATTATGTCCCATTCATTTATTTTTGCTGCAATTACCAAGGGAGTTTTCAGCTACAATATTAATTTGTTCTCTGGGAATCTTGGAAAGAACAGAGTGAAGACACATGAAGATTTCCTAGGTTTAGCACACAGACCTAATCTTGTGGTTTGAAATAAAATGAAATTATTAAGAAAAAGGGACTCATGAAGTTCAAGTCTTCATGACTTCATTTTTATTTTTATCATTGGGATTCATTGATAGTACAAGAAACCAGATTACATTGATTGCATTTGTTAGATAAAGTCCCTCTTATAATTGTGCCCTGCCTCCAAGAGGTGTGTCATACAGTGTGACTCCTGCAACCCCGTCCTTCCTTTCCTCTCTCTGCTCTCCCCTTTCTCTACCCCTACTATGTACTATCCACTTGTAAAAGACTGACACTGGACTCATGCCTTTCTCCACTCACAAAAATTGATTTGAGATGGATAAAAGACCTAAATTTAAAGCATGAAATGATAAAAATTCTCAAAGAAAGCATAGGAAAAATACTTGAAGATATTGGTCTGGGGAAAGACTTTACAAGGAAGACTTCCCTGGCAATTGCAACAACAACAAAAACAAACAAATGGGACTTAAGGAAACTGAAAAGCTTCTGTATAGCAAGGAGACAATGACCAAAGCAAATAGACAACCTACACAATGGGAAACGATATTTGCATATTTCGAATCAGACAAAATCTTGATAACTAAGATCTATAGAAAACTGAAATTAATCCACATGAAAAAAGCCAACAATCCCATATATCAGTGGGGAAGAGAGATGAATAGAACCTTCTCTAAAGAAGACAAATGAATGGCTAGCAAACATATGAAAAAATTCTCATCATCCCTAATTATTAGAGAAATGCAAATCAAAACCACCCTGAGATATCGTCTAAACCCAGCGAGAAAGGCCCATACCACAAAATCTCAAAACTGCAGATGCTGGCACGGATGTGGAGAGAAAGGAACACTTTTATACTGCTGGTGGGACTGCAAACTAACACAACTTTTTTGGAAGGAAGTATGGAGAACCCTCAAAGAACTCAAGCTCGACCTCCCATTTGATCCTGCAATCCCATTACGGGTCATTTACCCAGAAGGAAAAAAATCCTTTTATCATAAGGACATTTGTACTAGCCTGTTTGTCAGAGCTCAATTTATAATTGCCAAAATGTGTAAACAGCCTAAATGTCCACCAACCCAGAAATGGATTTAAAAGCTGTAGTATATGTATACCATGGAATACTATTTGGCCATTAAAATAGATGGAGACTTTACTTCCTTTTTATTAACCTAGATGGAAGTGAAAATAACGCATCACAAAAATGGAGAAACAAGAATCCTGTGTACTCAATTTTGATATGAGGACAATGACTGCATCTTTTAAAAGGATTTATTCTCAAGTCTTCATAATTTGAAGTAATTGCTAATTTATTTACTTGTCCTAGTTAGTCCACATTTATACTAATCCAGGTAAGGCATCTTGTTCTCCCAGAACTTCTTCTACAACAATATTGATTTCTACTCAGATGCCCCCATATTGCCCTAATATTCTGCTCTTTCTTAAAATAAAGTTTGTTGACATGGTGCTCCCTAAGAGTGAAAGTGTGGGCTCCCTAATGTCTGTGCTGAGATTGCGGGGAAAGGGCTGTGTGTTTTCAGTGGTGAATATTTGAAGCACAGGGTTATTGTCTAAAAGTCTCAGGTGTTGCTAGGCTGCCTTTGTCCTGGTCCTTGATTGAGAGACAGGAGGCTTTTCCTGGCGTTGTTTGCTGTCTGCACACAGTGGCCTTTTGAGTTGCTGACTTCTTCAGCTCCAAGGATGGAATATACAAGGCAAAAGGAAGAACCAGGGATCTACTGCCATATCTATGTCTTGGGAATCTACATTTTTCTCTCTAATTTTCCATTTTCTTAAGTTCATTTAAATATAATATCCATGTTTTTATTTGCTCCTAGTGGTGAAAAATAGAGAGAAGTATGTTTCCTCCATGGTCACAGAAGCAGGCCTCCCTAAAAATTTGCAAATAAATTCCATACTTTAATTCTCAATATTACTACAGTTTTGAATCATAATATATCAACATTGTATTTATTTTTTCATTTTATTTATACATTTATAATTGATGATAGAACATTTTTTAATGTATTGACAAAAATTTTTAAAGGTCATAGGACATTAATGGTTATTAAGACTGCTTTGCAGGGTGTCTATATATAAAGAAATTTTTATGTTTCCACATTACATTGCAAAGTGAAAACTGCCTGTGTGTGTTGCTTGAATGTAATTTGCCTGAAATCAGCCAATCAAATTATTTGAATCCATATTATTTTCTTACCCATTTCTCATTTTTACAATAATAAAGAATTAAAAACTATTTTAGAGAAAATTACTCACATTGTATTAAGTAATTCTAAGGTCAAATTAAAAAACTCTTATGAATTTTTAAAATAGTTCTTCATAATTTTGAAATCTTATTTCTCAAGCTTTCTGCATTTTCTTGTAAAGTTTTAAAAGTAATCTTTTAAACAGAAATAATTACTTAGATGACAAAGATTCCTGATTGTTTGGTACAAATCAATTCACACTCCTTACATTTCATGAGATGACAGAGCAGAAGTAATACCTATGAATTGCTCAAGTTATTCTTTAAGTTAACAATGTTCTGAATAAAACATTTTTTAATCCATATGCAACATAATTAAAGTATCAAATAATTTTGAGGTCATAATTCCCAGATTTTCTTGTCTATGTTGTACAAATTGATTTTCAACATATGATTTACACTATCAGGCTGACTGTCCCTATGATGAATTTGTAATTTTAATGACTTTTTCCCATAAATTCAAATTTGAATGTTCTGATCTTCCTTTGGCTTATATTAAATAATTACTAAAACAACTGCCAAAAATGTTAAGAAGTTATCCAGATACATATCCTGACAGTGATTGGCCAGAGAAAGTAGAAACAATATCTAGGACAACACATTAATGAAGTGATACAAGGTGAGTTGGAAGAACAGCTTTAAACGTAGAGGATTATCCCCTCCTGGCAGGGAGAAATGGGCTTGTATATGTAGAACAGCATTAATGAGTGAAATAAAATGTAGTATCTTATGGACTAATAAATTCTAGTGCCCACAAATTGAGGCGTTTGATTGATCAAATCAACCTAGTTTTGGACACATGAAATGAAAGACTCTATGTCTTTTGTATTTATCTGGATGGATTTGGGTACATCTTCCTAAGTAAAGTATCACAAGAATGGAAAAGCAAGTGTCCAATGTACTTAGTACTAATAGGAAGTAAGTAGAGGAACAACTAACACCTACACCAGAGAAAAGCACAATTAAATTCAAGAAAAGCACAATTAAATTCAAAGGTTAGGGGAGGAAGAAGGGGGCCTGGTGAGATCCCACATAATTGGCACAATTTTGAATCATAATGTATCAACATTGTATTTATTATTTTCCACTTTATGCATTTATAATTGACAATAGAAAAGTTTTTAATGTATTGACAAAAGTTTTTGAAGATCATGGGACATTTTTAAAGGTCATAGGGTACACAGCACAGTATAGGGTACATGGCACACCTCCTGGTGAAGGGCTCAAACTACAAAGTGAACTTTACCTGAGAAACACAAACAATGTATGCACCATAATTGTATACACCCTTATTTGAATCTGAAATTTAAAAAAAAGCAAGAAGGAAGAAGAGAAGTAACAAAGAAGAAAAGAAAGAAGGAAGAAGTGAAGGAGACAGGAAAGGAAGCAGTTCAACCTCTTGGTTTTGCAGTGGAGGGAATGAGCCCAGCAAAGATACGCGCCTGCCTGGGGAGAAGGTTCCCAAACTCCAGCATGCCTCAGGTCACCTGGAAGGCTTGTTAGAACACAGTGCTGAGCTTCATGATCAAAACTTCTAATTCACTAGGTCTTGTATAGGCTCCAGAATTTGCATTTCCAACAAGATTCCAGAGGATGCTAATGTTGCTCGTCCTGGGAGCATTTAGCGACACTCGCCTAGAATTACAGGCAGAACTGCACTGGAAACCCAGCGGGGATTTTCAAATATTATTGAAACTTTGTTTTTCTTATTTGAAGGATTCTAATGGTTTCTCCCTGTATTCTACTGGGTTATCCTACACACCTTCCTGACACCTTTCTGCTTCATGTGGCACATTTTGGAACAGAGTTCTGTATTAGAGATACACCCTTTTTATTTCATTCATTTTCTACTGAACAATAATCTACAATGATTTTTATAGTGGAAAAAATTACTGGCTAAATTATCAATCATGTCACTTTAAGATATGATATACAATGAGAGTAATTATTGATATGTATTTACACCATTTCATGCACCAGAGATTACTTCAAGCATTCATTCATTCATTCAATTATTAATCCTCTCCATTCTTTCAAGAGCATAGGAGATGATTAACCACAGATGCATTCTACAGATAAGGGAAGCAAGTTGTGCAAAGGTTAAATAAACTGCCAGAAGGAAGCAGGGCAATGCAGACTGGAAAACAGGTCCATCTCAATTAGAAGAACCTTGTGCTCAGCTGCTTAATTTTCCATGTTAAATTACATCTTGTTGATGCCATCTCTACATTATTACATTATGGACTTGCTAGGAATCGGTGCAATTATTTCAGACAAAATATTTCTTACTAAATATTTAGTAAGGCTGCATAATATTCCATGATGTACATATACTACATTTATTGATCCATTCATGGGTTGATGGTCACTTGGGTTTCTTCCATGACTTAGAAATTATGAATTGGGCTGCAATAAACATTCTGGTACATATATCTTTGTTATAAAGTGATTTTTGGTCTTCTGGTATATACCTAGTAGAGGAATTATAGGATTGAATGGCAGAGGTCTATTTTTAGAACTCTAAGTGCTCTCCAAACATTTTTCCAAAAGGAATGTGTTAGTTTGCATTCCAATCAGCAATATAGGAGTGTTCCCTTTTCTCCACATCCATGCCAGCATCTCTGAGGATTTTGTGATGTGGGCTAATCTTACTGGAGTTAGATGATATTTCAAAGTAGTTTTTTCTTTCTTTCTTCTTTTTTATTAACTCATAGCTGTGTACATTAATACTATCATGGGGGTACAGTGGGTTGTTTCTATATACAATTTGGAATACTTTCATCCAACTGGTTAACATAGTCTTCATGTCATTTTCTTAGTTGTTGTGTTAAGACATTTATATTCTACATTTAGTAAGATTCACAGGTACCCTTATAGGATAAATCATAGGCATGATCCCACCAAGCACCCTCCTTCCACTCATTCTCACCCCTTCCCTCCCCTCCCTTTTCCCTTTCCCTGTATTCTTGGGCTAAAATTGGGTTATAGTTTTCCTATGATAGTTATAAATTAGTTTCATAATAGGAGTGAGTACATTGGATACTTTTTATTCCATTCTTGAGATACTTTGCTAAGAAGAATATGTTCCAGCTCCATCCATGTAAACATGAAGGAGGTAAAGGCTCGATCTTTCTTTATGGCTGCATAGTATTCCATGTTGTACATATACCACAATTTATTGATCCATTCATGGGTTGATGGGCGCTTGGGCTTCTTTCATGACCTGGCAATTATGAATTGGGCTGCAGTGGACATTCTGGCACAAATATCTTTATTGTAGTGTGATTTTTGGTCTTCTCGATATATACCTAGCAGAGGAATTATAGGATCAAATGGCAGGTCTATTTTTAGTTCTCTAAGTGTTCTCCCAATGACTTTCCAAAAGGAACATATTAATTTGCAATCCCACCAGCAGTGTAGAAGTGTTCCCTTTTCTCCACAACCATGCCAGCAACTGTGATTTTGTGATTTGCATTTCTCTGATAATTAAGGATGATGAACATTTTTTCATGTGTCTGTAGGCCATGCTCCTATCTTCTTCAGAGAAATTTCTCTTCAAGTCCCTTGCCAACTCTGAGATGGGATCACTTGTTCTCTTCTTGCTAATAAGTTTGAGTTCTCTGTGGATTCTGGTTATTAAACCTTTGTTGGAGACATAACCAGCAAATATCTTCTCCCATTCTGAGGGCTGTCTTCTTGCTTTACTTACTGTGTTCTTAGCTGTGCAGAAGCTTTTTAGTTTGATGAGGTCCCACTAGTGTATTTTTGATGTTGCTTCAATTGCCCAGAAGGATCCTCCTCATAAAATTTTCACCGAGGCCAATTCCTTCAAGTGTTTTCCCTACACTTTCTGATAATATTTTTATGGTTTCATGTCTTAAGTTTAAATCTTTAATCCAGTGAGAGTCCATCTTAGTTATTGGTGAAAGGTGTGGATCGAGTTTCAGTCTTCTGCAGGTTGCCAGTTAGTTCACACAACACCATTTGTTAAATAGGGAATCTTTTCCCCCACTCAATGTTTTTAATTGGCTTATCAAAAATCATATAACGGTAACTGGGTTCATCTCTTGGTTCTCTATTCTGTCCCATACATCTACCTCTCTTTTGTGCCAGTATCATGCTGTTTTGATCACTATTGATTTATAGGATAATAGTATAATCTGACATCTGGTAGTGTGATTCCTCCTGCTTTGTGTTTATTTCTGAGTAATATCTTGGCTATTCAAGGTTCTTTCTGATTCCATATAAAATGAAGTATTATTTTTTGAGATCTTTAAAGTATGAGCTTTAAAGCTTTAATGGAGCTTTCACAAGGATTGCATTGAAATTATATATTGCTTTGGGTAGTATAGACATTTTAACAATGTTGATTCTTCCCAGCCATGAGCATGATATGTTTTTCCATTTGTTAACATTTTCAGCTATTTCTTTTCTTGGAGTTTCATAGTTCTCTTTATAGAGAGCTTTCATATCCTTTGTTAGGTAAACTCCCAAATATTTCATCTTCTTTGGCACTACTGTAAGTGGAATAGAGTTTGTGGCTATTTTTTCAGCTTGACTATTGTTGGTATACATAAAGGCTACTGATTTATGAGTGTTGATTTTGTAGCCTGAGACGCTGCTGTATTCCATGATCACTTCTATGAGTTTTAAAGTAGAATCCCTGATGTTTTCCAGATATACAGTTATATCATCGGCAAAGAGTGAAAGTTTAATCTCTTCTGATTCTATATGATTGCCTTTTCTTCCCTAATTGCGATAGCTAAAACATCCATTACAATGTTAAAGAGCAATGGAGACAATGAGCAACCTTGCCTGGTTCCTGATCTGAGTGGAAATGATTTCAATTTAACTCCATTCAAAACAATATTGGCTGTGGGTTAGCTGTAGATGGTCTCTACCAATTTGAGAAATGTCCCTTCTATACCAATTTTCTTAAGTGTTCTGATCATGAAGGGATGCTGGATATTATCAAAAGCTTTTTCTGCATCAATTGGGAGAATCATATGGTGTTTGTTTTTTTAATTTGCTTATGTGATGAATTATATTTATAGATTTACATATGTTGAACCAGCCTTGAGATCCTGGGATAAAACCCACTTGGTCATGGTGTATAATTTGTTTGATGTGTTTCTGGATTCTGTTTGCTAGGATGTTGTTGAATATTTTTGCATCAGTATTCATTAATGATATTGGTCTGTAATTTTCTTTTCTTATTGGGTCTTTGCCTGGTTTGGGGATCAAGGTGATATTTGCTTCATATAATGTATTGGGTAATGTTCCTTCTTTTTCTATATTTTGGAAAAGGTTAAGTAATATGGGTACTCGTTCCTCTTTAAAGGTTTGGTAGAATTCTTACATGAAGCCATCTGGTCCCGGGCTTTTCTTTTTAAGGAGATTTTGTATAGTTGATGCTATTTACAAACTTGATATAGGGCTGTTCAACATTTCCACTTCATTCTGGCTAAGTCTTGGAAGATGGAGTGCTTCTAAGTATTGGTCAATTTCCTTCAGAATTTCATATTTCTGAGAATAAAGTTTCTTGTAATATTCATGAAGGATTTTTTAATTTCTGAGGGGTCTATTGTTATTTTGTCTTTATCATTTTGATAAAGACAAAGATTATATTCTGATTGGTGAAATCAGAAATTTTACTCCTTTTTTCCTGGTTAGGTTAGCTATAGGTTTTTCTATTTTATTGACCTTTTCATAAAACCAACTTTTTGATTTATTTATCTGTTGTATAATCCTTTTGTTTTCAATATCATTTAATTCTGCTCTAATTTTGGTTATTTCTTTCCTTCTGCTGGGTTTGGGATTGGAATGTTCTTCTTTTTCCAGTTGCTTGAGATGTCCCATTAAGTTGTCAACTTCCCCTCTTTCTGTTCTCTTAAGGAAGGCCTACAAGTGCTATAAATTTCCCTCTTAGGACTGCCATTGTGGTATCCCAGGGGTCTGTTAATTTATGTTTTCATGATCATTTTGTTACAAAAAATTGGTAATTTCCTTTTTAATCTTGTCTAGAAGCCAGCTATCATTCAGCAAAATGTTATTTAGCTTGCATGTTTTTGTATGAGTATGCAGATTCCTGTTGTTTTGAGTTCAATTTTTATTCCTTGATGGTCCAAGAAGATACAAGTAATAATTTCTATTCTTTTAAATTTGCTGAGGTTAGACTTGTGACCTAAGATGTGGTTGATTTTGGAGTATGTTTCGTGGGCCGATGAGAAAAGTGTGTATTCAGTTTTGTTAAGATGAAATGTTCTATAGATGTCTGTTAAATCCAAATACTGAATGGTTACATTTAAATCTAAAATTTCTCTGCTAAGCTTCTCATTGGAGGATCTATCTAACACTGCCAAAGGAGTATTAAAATCTCTGACTACGATGGAGCTTGGAAAAATCAAGTTGCTCATGCCTATTAGAGTATCTCTTATAAATTGAGATGCATTCTGGTTGGGTGCATAAATATTGACGATTGAAATCTCATCATATTGTGTATTACCCTTGACAAATATAAAGTGACCATCCTTATCCTTACTTACTTTTGTTGGTTTAAAGCCTATTGTGTCTGCAAATAAAATTGCAGCACCCGCTTTTTTCTGCTTCCCATTTCCCTGAAATATAGATGACCATCCCTTCACCCTGAGTCTATATTTATCTTTTAAGGTAAGATGAAATTCTTGTATGCAGCAGATATCTGGCCTGAGTTTCTGTATCCCATCAGCCAACCTGTACCCTTTTAGAGGACAATTTAAGCCATTCACATTAATTGAGAATATTGATAAGCCTGGTAGACTTTTGGGTATCGAGTTTTGCGAAAGTCCAGTGGACATTTTTAATCCTTTCACCACTGTGGAAGTTGGAATTTGATCAAAAGTTTCTGAGTGAGTTTACTTTTATGGTGGAGGATTGTGCTGGTCATTATGGAGGATAGGTCTGAAGGTATTCTGGAGAGCTGGTTTAATTATGGCAAATTTATTCAACATGTTAATATCATTAAATTATTTAATTTCTCCATCATAAATGAAACTCAGTTTAGCTGGATACAGGATTCTGGGTTGAAAGTTATTTTGTTTTAGAAGATTAAAAGTCGATGACCATGCTCTTCTAGCTTGAAAGATTTCAGTGGAGAGATATGCAGTCATCCTAATATTCTTCACCCTTGTAGGTTATGGTTTTCTTACATCTAACTATTTTCAGAATTTTCTCTTTGATATTAACTTTAGTGAAGTTAATTATGATGTACCTGGGGGATGTCTTGTTCCAGTTGAGTCCTTCTGGGGTTCTGAAACTGTCTGCTATCTGAATTTCAGAATCTCTTGGCATGTCTGAAAAATTCTCTTTCATAATTTCATGAAGAAGAGTCTCTGTGTTTTGTGAAGCAACTTCTTCGCCTTCAGGAATTCCTATAAGGTGAATATTAGTTTTCTTCTAATTATCCCAGAGCTCTCTGAGAGAAAGATCTATTTTTGCTCTCCATTTCTCTTACTCTTTGAGCATTGGGGGCATTCAAAAGCTTTGTCTTCAATGTCAGAGATCCTTTCTTCTGCCTGCTTCATTCTGTTACCAAGGTATTCTACCATATTTTTCAGATCTTTGAGGGCTGCAAACTCTTGCCTCAATGTTTCAAAATCTTTGGTCATTTTATCTTTGAAATAGTTGAATTCTTGAGAAATCTTTTGAATAATTTCTTGAAATTCTAATTCCCTTCTTTCCTCCATTCTGTTAATCTTATTTGCTATCCAAATTCTGAACTCGATTTCTGACATCTCAGCCATCCTTTTATGGGTGGGATCATCCATCCTTCCTTAGTGGAGTTGATCTACTCTGGTTATTCATGTTACCTGAGTTTTCCACTGATTCCGCCCCATGCTGAATTTACACGTTCCACCAGTGGCTGCCACTAGAGAAGATGCCAGCTTTCTCTGGTTGCCCAGAAAGACAGGGTATGTCTGTCTGGAAAAGCCTTAGGGGTGTGAGCCTTATTTTTCCCACTGCTGCGGCTGCTGCTCTTCCCCTTGGGGTACTGCCACTCCAGTGTGGTTCCCTCTCAACTGACCATCCTCTCACAGTTCTCAGGCCACTGCTGGGAGCACTGCCCTGGCAGTTCTTGGGCTGACAGGCGGGGGTGCCGGGAGCAGGGATCCCCACAGCCACCAGGGGAATGTGCAGTCCTGGCAGTTCTCAGGCCACCATGGGTGCCAGGAGTGGGGATCATGGATGCTGGCTGGGGAATGAGTGGCTCTAGCATTTCACCAGCTGCAGGGCCGGGGCAGGGTGCTTGGTCCTGCAGGAGTAGGAGGACGCTGCTCTTGGGCCTCCCCTCACTGTCTCTGCAAGCAAGGGGGGAAGGGTGGACTGGAAATTCAAAATGGCAGTGAAAAAAATTAGTTCTGGCCTGTAGAAAACTTACAGGAGCAGACAAAGAGAAAACAAAGAGAAAAACACAATTTTCTTGGGCAGAGGGACACTTTTCCTTTGGAATATATTATGTACCTGTAGTTTGCTTTCTTGGAGTCTCGACTTGCCTCAGCAGAGATGTCCTGCAGATATCACTCTTCTCTCTCAGCTGGGCTCCTCGTCTTCAACTTTGTTGGTTATTTTCTGGACATTATCCTTCCCTCTGGATGAGAGCTTCTGTCAGATGCTGGCATCTGTCGACCATCTTGCCCCTCCCCCAATCATAAGGATTTCTATGAGAAAAATACATGAAGGGTCAGAGTTAGGGGAGAATGTGAGGTGTTAGCAGAAGCAGAAGTTAAAATAATGCACTATGAACATGGGGAAAGGGACCACAGTCAAGAAATATAGTCATCCAATAGATGCCAGAAAAGGTGAGGAAATAGGCTTCCACTTGGAGTCACTTCCCAATGGACCCAGCCCTGAGAACACTTTGACTTTAGCTCAGTAAAATTATTTCAGACTTCATGCCTCTGGAGCTATAGAGGAGTCAATTTGTGTTGTGTTAGGCCACCAAGTTCGTGGTAATTTTTTTATAGTAACAGTAGGAAACTATTAAATTTAGTATAACCTAGCATGATAAAGCATTTCTATATGACCTTCAAATGTGAGCAGTTGTTACTTCTGATTGATAGGATACCTCCTTCATGCCTTTTGATATTCTTTCAAAGGTCTATGATAAACTTGTATTGCCTTATGAATTGGAATAAGTGCAATAATTTTTATTAATTAGTGGGCATATATAGGTTTAATTTGTGGTTTATTTTTATTATTACATAAGGTCTAGAAAATAAGGCAGTTACAAGGTCGATCTTTTATTCATTGTAGGTTCGCAATGGCAAAAAATGTTATTTCTGTAGTTCATTGGTTTGCTTATTGTTTTTTATAGTTTTTGCCCTGTTTTCTTTGTTTTTATCTATGAAAAATGATGTTGGAATTTTAATGCGTATTCCATTAAATCTGTAAATCACTTTGGGTAGTATAGCTATTTTAAAAGTGTTGATTCTGCTAAACCATGAGCATAATATGGTTTTTTGCCTGTTTATATCCATTATGATTTCTTTCTTCAGTGTTTCATAGTTCTCTCTATAGAATTCTTTCACTTTCTTGTTTAAATAGATTACTATGTCTTTTATTTTCTTGTTGCTATTGTGAAAGGTACTGCATCTTTGATTTGATTCTCAACTTGACTGTTGTTGGCATATATAAAAGGTACGTATTTGTGTTCATTGATTGTGTAATTTTAGACTTTGCTGATTTTATTTATCAATTCCATGAGTCTCTTGGTTGAATCTTTGGAGTTTTCTAGATATAAAATCATATCAACAGCAAAAAGTGATATTTTGTTCTCTTCTTTCCCTACTTGGGCCACCTTTGATTTCCTTCTCTTCTCTGATTGTTATGATGAAAATTTTCAGCTCTATGTTGAATAAACTTGATGAATATGGAGACCTTTGGTTATAGTTCTATTCTTTAATTTTTTCCTGTTTAATATGATTTTGGTTGTAGGTTTGTCATATATAGCCTTTATAATTTTGAGGAATGTCCCATCTATACCAATTTGTTGAGCACTCTTATTAGGAAAGGGTGCTGAATTTTTTCAAATGCTTTTTCTGCAACAGTTGAAAGAATCATATGGTCACTAGAATCTACAGAGAACCCAAGCACATCAGCAAGAACAAAATCAAACAACCCCTTTAAAAAATAGGCAAAAGACATGAAGAGATACTTTTCAAAGGAAGATAGTCTAGTAGCCAATAAGCAAGTGAAAAAATATTCAACATCTCTAATTATCAGAAAAATACAAATCAAAACCACAATGAGATATCACCTAACTCCAGAGACAATGGCTCATACAAAATGTCCCAAAGCTATAGATCTTGTTATAGATGTGGAGAAAAAGGGACACTCATTCACTTTTTGTGAGCCTGTAAGCTAGTACAAACTCTATGGAAAATAGCATTGGGGTATTTTAACGAACTAACAATAGACCTATCTTTTCATCCACCAATCTGACTACTAGGCATTTCCAAAAGATAAAAAGATGTTTTGCCTAAAAGACACCTGCACTCAAATGTTATAGCAGCACAATTCACAATTACAAAGATGTGGAAACAACCCAAGTGCACATGAATGGATTAATGAAATGTGGTATATGAATACCATGGAGTACTACTCAGGAAAAAAAAATGATAATCTGGTATCTTTTATAATACTTGGATGAAACTAGACACTATTCTCTTTTTTTTTCAAGTAAAATTTATTTTTTATTGTTACAGGTTAATTGCAGGCACAGAGAATTAGGTTACAATGTTTGCATTTGTTAGGTAAAGTCCCACCTGTAATTGTGTCCTGTCCCCAAGAGGTGTGCTATACACCCTAACATTGTGCCCATTAAGTGGGAACACAGCCATCCCTCTCCCTCCTCCCCATCCCCACTACTCCTTTACCCCACCCCCCACCTTGAATTGATTCAAGTTTTTCTCTTATGGGGGCATTTATTAGATTGTCTATTGGCTTCATATTAGTATTGAGCACACTGGATTTTTGCTCCTACATTCTTGTGATACTTTACTAAGAAGAATGTGTTTCAACTTTATCCAGGTTAATACAAAAGATGTAAAGTCTCCATCTTTTTATGGCTGAATAGTATTCCATGCTATACATACATGACAGCTTATTAATTTGTTCCTGGGTTGATGGGTATTCAGGCTGTTTCCACATTTAGGCAATTATAAATTGAGCTGTGATAAACAATCTAGTGCAAATGTCCTTATGATAAAGTGATTTTTTTTTCTTCTGGGTAGATATCTAGTAATGGGATTGCAGGATCAAATGAGAGGTCTAATTTGAGTTCTTTGACGACTTCCTTCCAAAAAGGTTGTATTAGTTTGCAGTCCCACCAACAGTGTAAAAACGGTCCCTTCTCCCCACATCCACACCATCTGCCACTTTGAGACTTTGTGATGTGGGCCATTCTCACTGGGTGTGGGTGATATTTCAGGGTAGTTTTGATTTGTACTTCTCTGTGCAAAGATGAGCATTTTTTCCTGCATTTATTAGCAAGTCCTCTTTCTTCCTCAGAGAAAGTTCTGTTCATATCTCTTGCCCAGTGATAGATGAGATCTTTTGTTGTTGATTAATTTGAGTTCTCTGTAGATTCTAGTTATAAAGTTTTGTCCAATTTATAATATGCAAATACATTTTCCCATTCTGAAGGTTGTCTTTTTGCTTTGCTTGTTGTGTCCTTAAATGTGCGGAAGCTTTTCAGCTTAATTAAGTCCCATTTGTTTATTTTTCTTGTTTTTGCAATTGCTGCTGAAGTTTTTGTCATAAAATTTTTCTCCAGTCTGACATCCTCAAGAGGTTTACCTATATTTTCTTCTAAGATTTTTATCATTTCATAACTTAGATTTAAATCTTTTATCCATCTTGAGTTAGTTTTTATAAGTGATGAAAGGTGTGGGTCCAATTTCAGTCTTTTATATGTGGTTATCCAGTTTTCCTAGCACCATTTGTTGAATAGGGGTTCTTTTCCTCAGTCTATTTTTTTTGTTTGTTTGTTTGTTTGTTTGGTTTGTCAAAGATCATATGGCAACTTGAGACTGCTTTTATCTCTTGGTTTTATATTCTGTTTCATATGTCTATGTCTCTATTTTTGTTCCAATGTCATGCTATTTTGATCACTGTGGACTTGTAATACAACTTGAAGTGTGATAGAGTGATGCCTCTGGTTTTCTTATTATTATTAAGAATAGAATTGGCAATACAGGATTTCTTAAGGTACCATAGAAAACAAAGTATGTTTTCCCAGTTCTTCAAAGTATGAAGTTGGTATTTTAATAGGGATTGAATCCATAGGTTACTTTAGGTAGAATAGACATTTTAACAATGTTGATTCTTTCAAGCCAATAGCATGGTATGTTCTTCCATTTATTAATGCATTCTGGTATTTCTATTCATAGAGATTCATAATTCTCTTTGTAAAGATCCTTCACCCCTTTTGTTAGGTAAATTATTAAGTATTTCATCTCCATTGAAGCTACTATGAAAGGAATCATGTCCTTGATTTGCTTCTCAACTTGGTTGTTATTGGCATATATGAAGGCTACTGACTTGTGGACATTGATTTTAAACCCTGAGACATTACGGTATTTCTTGATCGCTTCCAGGAGTTTGCATTTAAGTCTCTGGTCTTTAAGCATAAGATCATGTAATTAGCAAAGATCAAGAGTTTGACCTTTTCTCCCCCAATTTGTATGCCTTTTATATCCTTATCTTGTCTAATTGGATTGTCTAGAACTTCCAGAACTATGTTGAATAGTAATAGTGATAGTGGACATCTTTGTCTGGATCCAGTTCTAAGTGGAAAGTTTCACTCCATTCAGTATGATATTTGCTCTTGTAATAGATGGCTTCAATCTGCTTAAGAAATGTGCCACCAATGCCTATTTTCTTAAGTTTAATTTGAAAAGGATGATGAATTTTATCAAGTTCTTTTTCTGCATCTATTGAGAGGATCATATGGCTTTGGAGTTTGCTTCTATTTATATGATGAATTACATTTATGGATTTGTGTGTATTAAATCAGTCTTGCATCCCTGGAATGAAGCCTATGTGATCATGATGTATGATTTTTTTAATGTGTAGCTGCAATCTCTTAGGTAAAATTTTATGGAGTATATTTGCATTGATATTCATTAGTGAAACCGGTCTGTAGTTCTCCAATTCCCTTCACAGTTCTTCTTTTGTGGCTTTGGAATCAGGGTGATGTTTGCTTCATAGAACATGTTGGGAAATATTTCTTCCCTTTCAATGTTTTGGAATAGTTTCTGCAATATAGCTATAAGCTTATCTTTGAAGTTTTGATACCATTCTGGTTTGAAGCCATCTTGTCCAGAGCTTTTTGTTGTTGTTGTTGTTGGAAGGTTTTTTATTGTTTCTTCAATTTTAGTGCTTGATATTATTCTGTTCAAGAGATCTATTGCTTCCTGTTTAAGTCCAGGGAGATGGTCTCATTCTAGTTATTGGTCCATTTCTTTACATTGTTGAATTTCTGTGCATAAGAGTTTTTTATAGTAGTCATAGATAATCTCTTATATCTCTGTGGTATTGGTTGTTCTTTCCCCTTTTCATTTCTGATTGAGGTTATTAATGTTTTTACTTTGCTGTTGCTAGTTAATCTGGCTGAAGGTTTATCAATTTTATTTATCTTTTCAAAGAACCAACTTTTTTGTTTCATTAATTTTCTGAGTGATTCTTTTGTTTTCAATTTCATTTATTTCTTTTTTCATTGCTACATATCATAATTTATTTTATTAAGTAAAACTGTTCATTATTTATTAAATAAACTACCCATTATTAGGTAGATTTCAGTATCTTTTATCTAGGTTTAGATTGGAATGCTCTTCCTTTTCCATTTATTTAAGATGATTCATTAGATCATTGGTGTGCTCTCTTTTTGTTTTTTGAGTCTAGGCATAATAAATGTCCCTCTGAAGATTTCTTTGCAGTGTCCCACAGGTTTTAGTAGCTTGTAGCTTCATTGTTATGTTTGCAGAATTTAACAATTTGTTCCTTTATCTCTTCCTTGACCCAACCGTAATTCAACATAGGTTGTTTAGTTTCCATGCTTTTGTGTGATGATGAAAATTTTTGTTGGAGTTGAGTTCTACCTTTATTGCCTTGTGATATAAGAAGATACAAGATATAGTTTCAATTCTTTTGTTTTTGCTGAGGTTTGGTTTTTGTCCTAAGATATGCTCTATTTTGGAGAACATTCCATGGGCTGATGAGAAGAACATACACTCCTTAACTTTGAGATAGTATGTTCTGTATTTATTTATTAAGCACAATTGTTCTAGGATCACATTTAAATCCCTTGTATCTTTGTTTAGTTTCTGTTTAGAGGATCTGTCCAGCTCTGCAAGAGGTGTGTGAAAAATACTGACTAATATGGTGTTATAGTATATATGTTGTTCACCAATTAAAGTCTGTTTCCTAAATATGGGAGCATTTAAGTTGGATACATAAATATTTAGAATTGAAATGTCTTCTTGTTGTATGGTTCCTTCAATCAATATGAAGGATCCAACTGTGTCCTCCTTAACTTTAGTTGCTTCAAATCCACCAGTATCTCAAAATAAAATTGCAAATCCCTCTTGTCTTCTGATTTCCATTTGTCTGAAATATTGTTTTCCATCCCTTCATCCTGAGTCTTGTTTTGTCCTTCAAGTCTAGGTGTGTTTCCTGGAGATAAGAATGGCTTGCTACTTTTTTTTTTTTTTTAATCCAATAGGCCAGCCTGTGCACTTCAGTGGGGAATACAAGTCATTAACATTTATGGACAGAACTGATAAGTATGGTGGAGTTCTATTCATCTTATTTCATGAAAATCCATTGCTTAGTTTTATCCTTTGTGTCATTTTTCCCTTAGTTTCTAGATGCTTACTTTGTTGGTGGTTCATTGTGATGGTCAATATGGAGAATAAACCTAAGTATTTCCTATAGAACCAGTCCTGTTGTGGAAAATTTCCTCAATATTTACATATCAGTAGAAGATTTGATTTCTCCATCAATTTTAAAGCTTAGCTTAGCAGAATATAGAATTCTGGGCTGAAAATTGTGTTGTTTAATAAGGTTAAAGATAGGTGACCATTCTTTCCTGGCTTGAAAACTTTCAGTTGAGAATTCTGCTGTCACAGATAGATCTGCTTCTGTAGGTCAATTGGTGCTTACTCCTAGCTACTTGCCAAACTTTCTTTTTCATCTTGACTTTGGACTGGTCATGACAATGTGTCTTGAATAAACTATGTTGAGATGACATGAGCAGGGGTTCAATATCCCTATAAAAGGGTAAGTTAGACTCTTTGGTGATACTTGGGAAATATTCATTTATGATATCTTCCAGTAGGTCTTCCATTCCTCTGGGGAAGTATTCTTCCCCTTATGAGATATCTATAATTCACGTGTATGAATGAATTCATAATTCTGAATTATGACTGAATTCATAATTCTGTCAGTGAACTTTCTGCTTTTACTCTCATTGCTTCTGCCTCTTTAACTACCATTGTTAGCTCAAAAGCTTTCTCCTCTAGCTCTAAGATTCTTTCTTTTCTATGGTCTAATCTGTTATTGATAATTTCTACTGCATATTTAAGTTCCCTGAGTGACTCCTTCAATTCCTTGAGCTCCACTATATCCTTTCTATATTCTTTATATCTTTCATCCCTCATTTGGTTCTGTTTTTGGATTTCCTTTTGTTTTTTTCCCCACTTTCTCAGCAATTTCCTTCAATTATTTTTGCCATCCATATTTTAAATTCCTTTCTGTCATTTCTAACATTTCTTTATAGGTGGAATCCTCTTCAGTAGCTACCTTATGATCCCTTGAGGGGTTTCTCTGTTCTGGATTTTCATGTTGCCAGGATTTTTCTGTTGGTTCCTCTTCATGAGTGTTTTCTTCTTGTCTACTTCCTTCCCCTACTTTTTCCTTTCACTTCCTCCTTCTCTTTAAATTACCTTGTCTCTGTGCTTAGATGTTGCAGTGTCCTTTTGATTTAGTAACATAAGGAAGAAGAAGGAGAAAGAAGGGAGAAATGTTTAAAAAAAGAGAAAAGAAAAAGAAAAAAGTGGAGTAAAATGAAGGACTGATAGAAAGAAGAGGACAGAAAGAGAGTGACATAAGTAATAATGGTGTTCAACACAGTGTTTTGACAATTCCCAGCCTCTTGGGGGCTGGGTTGCATGAGTCCATTCAGGTCAAAGCAGAAACAAGACCTCACCAAAAGACACCACCAAAAAGACAACAAAAAATAAAACAGCAGTATGTTGCAGTGGGGACCAACCAATAGGCATCCTTCCAAAGACCCAAACTAGAAGCATTCCCTAGACCAGGAAAGCAAGATCTCTTTCAGCCAAGCCAGTTCTTTAGCACCTCAGCCTAGGCTTCAGAGTGAGTCTCTGTCCCATAAATGGAACAAAGATTGACAAAGAATAAAACATATCAGAAAAAAATAATAACAATAATAATAAAAGCATTTAAAGAAAATCAAAAATAAAATGAATTAAGTGTAAAAAAAATGTGGGGAATATCTTAGTTGTTATATGAGAAATTTGTGTGGGAAAGATAAGAAAAGTAGAAAAATCTTTACAAAAAGAGAGAATAAAGGAGAGTAATGGAAAGGAAAGAAAAAATAAAAGACATAGGAAAACTATAGCAAATATGGAACCCTTAATATTGCAGAAAGTAAAAATGGAAAAGTAAAAATACAATCAAAAGAAACAAAACAAACAAAAAACCTAATGGGGAAAAAAGAATAACAGGAGCAAGAAAACTGTAGCAAAAATGGAACCCTTACTATTGAAGAAAGAAGCAATGAAAAATTGTGAATACAAAAGAAAAAGGGAGGGGGGAAGTTGAAAAAATTTAAATGGTGGAAATATCCCTTTGCCATACAATGTCTAGGCAACAGACAACATTCTGGGGTATAAGAGGCCAATCACAATGCTGATACATCTGTACAGGATGCAGGCTGGAAGCCTCTATCTTGCCAAGGAGACCTGGTCTCATCTTCCTGATGACTTTGCCCTCAATCTCCACAAAGTTGGGAGCCTAAAGCTCTCATCAGCCTACTAAATAGACATGCCTCAACCATTCCAAACCTTGTCCGTTGGCCATGCAGTGGTTTTCCCAAGAAAGCATTTTTAACTCAAGTCTTCCCATGGGTGGCTGCACAGGCCAGAAGGCACACCAGAACCAGCCTTACACTAGGATGCTGCAGCCTGTTCCTAGAAAGCATCTCTCCCACAATGGCTACACCTGGCCCACAGCTGAACAACAATAACTCCACTCTGCCCAGTGGCTCAATCCCAGCCCCAGGGCACTGTTCAAGGTCACTTTCCCAAAGAAAAGCTTTCCCAAAGAAACTCCAACAAATGCCCAAGTCCAAGGGGGAAAAAAGTCTTCTTTTCTATCTGAAAACCATTGCAGAACCTGTGTCAGTTGTCCACTGCTCCCAACCTTTTCATTGGCTCATGGAGTCTCCTGCTGCCTTCCTGTGCCTCCAAAGCAATGTTTCTGGGCAGGACCCATCAGCCAAAGATGGCTGGAATCCTTTCTCCACAATCTCACTATGCATGGGTGCAAAAGAGATGTCTCCAGTCCATCATCTTGCCCCGCCTCCAGAGACTTTTCTTCTAAGTATGGAAAGAATATAAAAACAAACTCTACTCAATACTGAATTGGAAGTAGTGAGAAAATATGGAAGTAAAACTCAATGGAAATTTTGTAGGGGGCTGTGGAGAGGAGGGAGGATAAATCCACACCTAATGGTGCAACACACATATTCTGGATGAAGAACACTCTTGTAACCTCAAATTCAAATGTACAAATGCGAATTATGTAATCAAAATATGTGTACCCCATGTAATATTCTTAAATAAGAAATAAATCTTAAAATATAATTTTAAGGAAAAAGAAGAACTGGAAAATCTGTGTCCAAATAATAAATCTTCTGTTATATTTTAATTTTTCATGCATACTCTTAGATAAAGTATGCAGTCATGTTTCTTGAGTATTTTTCCTGACCTATACAGTCAGATTCTCTCACTCATATGAGAAGTGGATAGTAACAGAAGTCTAAAAGTAATTTAATAGATCTAAATAAGGTGTTTAAATTATATTAGAAAATAATAACTCTGAATATTATAACAAATCCAAGATTAGTGTTTTGGTGTTTTATATAAACATGAAATCAAATTAATTTGTTTTAAACTGTTATGGAGTTCTCTAAGTATAAGATCATATCATCAGCAAAGAGGGAGAGTTTGACCTCCTCTGCTTCCATTTGGATGTCCTTTATTTTCTTGTCTTGCCTAATTGTATTGGCTAGAACTTCCAGCACTATGTTGAATAGTAATGGCAACAGAGCACAACCTTGTCTGGTTCCAGTTCTAAGAGGAAAACTTTCAGTTTAACTCCATTCAGTAAAGTATTAGCTGGGGTTTGTCATAGATAGCTTCAACCAGTTTCAGAAATGTGTCACCTATGTCTAAACTGTTCAGTGTTCTAATTAGAAAAGGATGCTGGATTTTATCAAATGCTTTTTCTGCATCTATTGAGAGGATCATATGGGCTTTGTTTTTGCTTCTGTTGACATGGTGGATAATGTTTATGAACTTGTGTATGTTAAACCAGCCTTGCATCCCTGGGATGAAACCTGCTAGATATGATGTATGACTTTTTTGATGATAAGCTGTAATCTATTGGCTAGGATTTTGTTGAGAATTTTTGCATCTATATTCATTACTGAAATTGGTCTAAAGTTCTCATTTTTAGTTGGGTCTTTTCCTGGTTTTGGTATCAGGGTCATGTTTGCTTCTTAGAATGTGTTGGGGAAGATTCCTTCCTCCTCAATTTTTTAGAATATTTTCTGCAATATAGGAATAAGTTTTTCTTTGAAGGTTTGGTAGAATTCTGGTGTGAAGCCATCTGCTGGACCAGGGAATTTTGGGGGGAGGAGTTTTTTTATTATTTCTTTGATCTCAGTGCTTGCAATTGGTCTGTTCAGGAGATCTATTTCATCTGGCCTAAGTCTAGGGAGGGAATATGATTCCAAATATTGATCCGTTTCCTTCACATTGTCAAATTTCTGGGCATAGAGTTTCTGG
>CAUYQV010012223.1:0-27203 GCA_963574575.1 Galagoides demidoff
TCATTCAGGGACTAGAAATTTTAAGAAGCATATTCTGATTTTGAATATTATAACAAAGAAACTTGAGTTTTGAAAAGAATATTGGACAATCAGCTCCTAAAGGTAAAATAACATTTGGTGCTAACATTGTCCCTGGTCATCCTTAAAGGAGTATTAGTGAGTGAATGGTTGAAGGAATAAATAGCCTTCCATGGACTTCCATCAACATTCTGCCATCTACTCAAGGGGAATTTAGCAAAATGACAGTTTTCTCAATTGAAATTGATTTTATAGTTTATCAGAAACCTAATATGAATCTCATAATTTTGACTTTCAAGCTAGGTATAAAGCTAGACTTTAAGGTAAGATTGTTTTAGGTTGTAATGGCCCCCTAATACTGTGGAGAGAAAAGTATCTAACAATTTCTCTCTCCACTTAACATGTCAGGGATTTCACTTACATAATCCATGTCCTGGAAATCCAAAGAGACTTATGTTTTGGCATCCAATTTATATTTGGGATCCAATGTAGAGCACATCTACAAAATTTAATGCAAAAGAATGTAGTGTTTCTGGTGTGGGCATCAGAACCAACTGAGAATAATAACAAAGTGAAAGTAAGCAAAATAAATCAAGTTGCTACACAAGAAAATATGGAAAAAAGCATAGATTGGTATCTGCCTTTGGCAAACACCTCCCCACACCTTCTTTTACTCTAGCTGGAAGAGCATTTGATGGACAGTGCGTTGAAATCCGTAATAGATACTCTTTGCAATGGTGAAAGCAAAGACACATTGGTCGACAGGAGTAGCTCTACCCTCACCTTCCATCTCACCCTGAATTACTGCCTTCTGCTCTCCTCCTTCCCAGGTCTTCCTGCTCCTTGTGTATTGTCTTTTTCTTAAATCTCATTGTCTCTATTGCTAACTTTTCTCCTTTGTTACGTTAGTCATTTTCTCTTTCCTCCATTTGCCTTGGAAATAAAAAGTATATGCAAAGCCATTGTGAAGTGTGTGTGGCATTCTTGTTGAGCACTATTTTGTTAAGGCTGCATGTGTTCTAGGTTATTTCTAGATTCTAAAGCAGAGGGGCAACCTTCCCTCTAAGAATCCTGTAGACAACCCAACCTGTGGGTGGAAGTATCATCCATTGAAAGTATTCCTGGATGAGAGCTCTGCTGGGAAAATCAGGTTTTCTGTGTTATGCCATTTAATAATCAGTAATCTTGATGGATATTCTGAGCCTATTTTTCTGATTTTTGCCTAGATTCTGACCCTGCTGTCTCAGCTACTTGCATATGATTTAGGCTGCAGATCTAGGCTCCAGATTTCTCTCTTTTTTAAAATGCTGACTTTCCAGACTTATCTGTTACTTCTAAGCACTGACTGCTCACTCGACCTTGGTTATATTGCTGATTCTAGCCTTTGAGACCAAGGAGGGTTTTTTCCTATCTTGCTTCCAGAATTGCAAATGGAATTGAGAACAGTATCAGATAATGAAAAAAAATTTTTTTGAACTCTAGTCAAACGACCTGGGGTTTGGATACTATCTTTCAGTTATTGATTTTTTTTTTAACAACAGAAAAGTCACTTAAGTTCTCTGACTCCTGGATTCCTCAACCCCCAGATGATGACAGTGATAAATGCTGGATTCCTTTATTGGAAAGGACCACGTAGCTTCTGATCAATGCCCCTCTCCCAAGCTTCTTTTGTCTCATCCTAATCATTGTTCCTCCCAGGTCAGATTATTGATCTGAATGATCTATGATAACAATTTGGCCACATTTTGCATGTGTGGGGTTACTATTCATACTTGTGGGCAGCTGACACACTGTATGTCTCTCTCTGCTGCTTCCCTGTTGGCCCCACACTGTAGCACCAGGAGCCCTGTGGCCTGGCCCGACACACTCCTCCTTTCTATCCTCTCCATGTGCTATCTGCTATGTTGACTTGGTAAGTGGTGGCTGGTGACAAGCTAAAGCCATCAGGCCCACCTTTGACTGGCAGCTGAGTCATAAGAGAATCCTCTGTGGCTACTGGGCTATAAGGGCTACTGGGCCTTGAAGCAACAAAATAACAGTGTGATATTTTGCTTCCTGGTGCTCCTTGGTGTATTGCTCCCTGCAGGTCCTCGGCCTTCTCCCATAATGTCTTAGAGAAAGCTATAGGTAGGAAGTAAAGAGAAGGAGTTTCTAGCCTAAAGTTGTACTGGAGATTTACGACTTCATCCTTGATCCTTTCTAATTAATTTTTGTGAATATTTATGAGGCAATTTGGCAAAAGCTTCTGGTATGGCCACAAGGAGATGCTTAAGGAAGACTAGCCATGGTGTCTAGAATCTAGCTTTGAGTTCTAAAGCCTTGTTATTGTGAGAGCAGTCTATGCACCAGAAGCATCAGCGTTGCTGGGAGCTCACAAGAAAATCCGAACTGTGGGTTGTGCCCCAGTACTACGAATCGGTATTTTAATAAGATTCCCACATAATTATTAGGCACATGACAATCTGAGACGCATTGCTGTGGAGTCTACTTGTTCCTCATCTGGTCCTTTCTGCTCCAGCATCCTGTTTTGCCCCCACACCTGTGGTCCCCATGGTGGAGACTCCCTCTAGGACTGAGGGGCACACTGTTTCCAATGGCATACTTTCAAAGTTAGTATGTTTATCTATTGATAAAGTTTGAAGAGAAGCTTGTAGTTGTGAGTTATATTTTCCTGAAAGAAGGATGAACTAGCTTATGCCAAAGAAACCAATAGTAAGTAAGCACAGGCAGACAGAAGTAAAGCTCATCTAAAAGAGGTTTGAGGCAAGTATGGAGACAAATCCTGAGTGCACAGAGGGCTTGCCTTTTAATGAGCTAGCTGGTGATGGACACTTCTCTAGAGGACCCTTTGCTTCTAAGAGGTAAGAGGCATAATTGAACTTATAGATCGTTCTCTCTGGAAATGTGTGTGTGAGCTCTGAAGGATAGAAGCTCTATTAAAGTTCCTACTGAGCTGGTCTAAACTTTGAGTGTGGTTATAGATTTTTGACTGGCACCATCTTATTAATATTCATTAGGCAGGGATGTTATCGAATCAATGGTAGTTTATTTCAAAATTCCTGAATCTTTCATCTGTACTGATGTGTTGCTTAACTATTTTCTTAAGATTCATTTTTTCGGGAGGGGTGGGGGTGGATGGGTGGAGGGAGGGTGATTGGAGGGGTCACTTCTATGGTTTATTCTATAAGGGTACAAGTGAATCTTTCTAAAAGCAGAGTATGAATGTCTTAACTCAATAACTAAGAAAATGACATGAAGGCTACATTAACCAGTTTGATGAGAGTATTTCAAAATGCATATGAAAACACCACACTGTACCCCGTGATTGCATTAATGTACACAGCTATGATTTAATAAAAAAAAAAAGATTCATTTTTTCTTCTTTTTATAGTCTCTTCCTTTTCAATTTTCCCCTTTTTGGGATACTAAGGTGTCATAATGGGTTATCCAAAGACTCTTTTTTGTGCATTAAACATTATATAGGATGACTATGGTGTAACATGCAAATCTCATATAAAACAGAAGTTTAGAAAGATCAGTGAATGCCCCAGGTTGGGGTAGGGGGTTCATTACAAAGGAATAAAAGAAAATTTGGGGGATTGATAGAAATGTTGATTGTAGTCATGGTTACCAAATGTCTGCATTTGTCAAAGCCCATAGAACGGTGCACTTAAAAAGGGTGAATTTTGAAGTATATAAATTATAACTTCTTTTTAAAAAGGGGTAAAAGTTCTAATCTGAAAAACAAATTAAAATAGCTGGCCAGGCATAGTGGCTCATTCTTGTAATCCTAACACTTTGACAGGTGAGGTGGGAAGATTTCTTGAACCCAGGAGTTTGAGACCAGCCTGAGCAGTATAGCAAGGCTCCATCTCTACAACAAATCAAAAGTCAGTGTGGCGTGGAGCACACCTGTAGTCTCAGCTACTCAGGTGGCTGAGGCAGAAGGATGGCTTTCCTGCCCCCAGGAATTGGAGGCTGCAGTGAACTATCATAATGTCACTGTTCTCTAGCCTAGGCAATGTGAGATCCTGTCTTGAAAAAGAAACGTAAACAGCCACACTGAATTCCAGGAACTGGGGGGTAGTGGGGGCGCATCTAAATTCTTATTTTTGAGAGGCAACATGCTGTATAGGTTAAGAAGATGGCCTCTAGAACGAGAGGGCCTGAATTCACCCTGTAAATTACAAAATGTTTTGTTGCCCCAGTTTCCTAAGCCATCAATTAGAGCTAAGAGCCACATCTCTCTCTCATGCAGCCGTTGTTAGGATTAAGCAACAACATTGAGAATTTAAGCCTTTGTTTGCAGTGGGAGAAACACTCAGATGCTTGCTTTCTCTTCCCCTCCTGCCCAATGAGGTCGTCCTCACAAACCCCACACATCACCGGCTGGCCCCGTGTCAGGCAGCCACTACTGAGCAAACACTTGGAGTCAAAGTGAGAGAGAGAATAAATCACCTCTCATGCCGCCTGCCCTCCAGGTGAGGTCGTTGAAGGAGGCACAACAAATAGTTGACATAATGTACCAAATTAATAGTTTCTGTAAGGAAAACTAAATGGGAACATTTTCTTGAATGCTGGACACCCCTGGCTGAAGAGCCAGTGCTGTTAAGATGCAGTTGAATCAATAATACTTTTTCATTCATTTCTTTTTCATTTCATAAAAATGCCCGTTGTAACCAGCAATGAGGGAAAAAGATATTATCGAGGGCAATTTTTCATGCTTACGTGGACTTTATATTTTGGGACACATTGTTCTTCTGAATAGCCCTGTTTCTGTTTTCTTTCTTTCTTTCTTTTTTTTCCTTCTTAGAAATGTATTCAATTCTCTTCCAGCAGTGTGAATTCATCTGGAAATCTATGACAATCAATTAAGTAAATGAGAAAATAGAATGCTAGTAATTATGATAATCAAGCTATATGAAACCCACCCTTTTAGTTCTCATACCCACACATCTTTAAGCAATATATTAATTAAGCTGTGGATAATTGTTAGAATTAAAATCAAGCTTTTATAATTTTTAAAAATCGCTCTGAGAGAGAAAAAGGAAATATTTTAAAAATATATGCAGCTGTCGGTTTTTAATGCAAGTCATTATCTTGACGGCATTGCTATTTCCCTGGCTACAGGAAGAGACAATTCCATCTGTATGCTTTACAGATGTGATTCCTCATTCATCCTTGGAAGAATTTTGCATGTAGCACCTTCTTCAGAGTTTCCTGTTTCTCTAGGTGAGAGGTTTTTGGCAAACTTTTCCTGTTAAGGACCATATAATAAATATTTTAAGGTCAAGAAGCAACATTGAAGATAAATGATTTCCACGGTTGCCATATTGATGGAATTCAAAATAGAATAATAGAGTACAATATCTTTTTGTAAGACACATCTAAGAGGCGGAATGGCATTTTTACCACTGGACAGCATTTCACTTAGTTAGGACTCAGTGTCATTGTTGAAGTTCACTGGGAAACTACACCGAGCTGGGGGCAGCAGGACGGATGTGCTTCACGGACTGTATTTAGCCAGTCTCCGCTCTGGATCAGCATCTCAACTTCAGCAGGCATCAGAATCACCTAGAGGGCTTGTTAAAATAGCTGCTGGGCCACGGCCTCCAGTTTCTGCTGGAGCTCAATGCATCTGCATTTCCAAAACATCGCCAGATTACTTTGATGTTCCTGATCTGGGGACCATATCTTAGCCTATGACTCTTGATGTTGGTCCTTTGAAAAAGTTACATGGGATACACATTTGTGCATTTTGTTTTTATTATTTATTCATAGTTAGGCTCACCTGATAGACTTTACCTTTTTGAACTCCAAGGCATAGCGGGAATAAATCCAAAGTTAAACTTTACCTTAAAAAGTGAGGATCTATGTAGTTACAACAGGACTGATAAGGAAAAGACTTTTGTCTCTTAAATAGCTCTTACTCTCTTGCCTACAGCAATCAGCCTGTCCACTGTAAAGAATGTTTGACTAGGTCTTTCTCAATCCCATTAAACTTTTAAAGTAGTATGCAATATTCCAAAGAGTATAAGTGGGTGAAACATAAGAATGATATTCTGGCCTTAGATTTAACATGTCCTAATTCACCAAGCACCTTATCGATAGAATGCTCCCTTGGGTTGGAATTTGTTGGCATGTTCAACCTGTAGAATTTAATACAGAATCGAGTAAAAACACTTCCCTGAGGCCATGAAGGGACAAGTGAGAAATCCAGGAGTAGCCCCTGGCCTATTTACTAGATCAAATCTTTTCCAAGTTGACTGTTAAGATGCACTTGGCTCTTGGGCATAAACTCCAAGTGGCTGAAATTATTCCCTATTACTGAGGTTGTGGAGAAAGTTAATGATGAAACTGCAGGGCATCAGCTGGTTTTAGGAATCATGTCTCACCAAAGAAATGGTTTCAAAAAAGAAGCAAAGGGAAAAATATGTTCTCCTTCTTTTTATTTGTCCCAATGGTTTAAAAACCTCGACATTATGGAACCATAATCTTCCTCGTGACAGATGGGCCTGTACATTAAGATCGTGCTTTCGATCAACAGTTTACATTTCAAGAGGAAGGTGAAGAAACTGGACGTAATAACATCTTCAGCATCTATTTTTCCATTTTTAGTTTTATAACATTGATACAAAAAATAGTCTTCTGATTAGCAGCTTGACTGGCAACCCATGTAACCCTAAATAGTACTACAAACCTGGAGAGTGCACTTTTACAGACAATTACATTTGGCGAAACAGTATGTACAATTTTGACAAATAAATACATAAATACAATCATTCATATATAATGTTATACCTAAAGGTCAATTATCAACAAGCATTTCTAGTAAATGACTTCTTTCATTCGCAAGTTACTTTGTTGCTTATAAAAACTATCTTCAGCTTTACAGAAGAAATGACATAATCAACTCCCCCACTAAACCCACATTTTAGGAAAGATAAAAAATGAATCCCAGATCCTTTAGGTAAATATTCCATTGTCCTTTGATAGAAGAGATTTGATTGAAAAACGCCTTCCTTGGCTTCTCTGTAAAGAGTTTATTTTCCCCATAGCACATCACACGAAGGGGTTTTGTTCTTCTGAATTTAATCCAAATCAAAACGATCCTCCTTTTTTGATTCTGGTTATTTAACAGTACAGTATTACACGCTGAAACTGACATTTGCTCCAATGTAAGAAGACATTACCACACAAACAAGCCACCAAAGATAAAACTGTTTTTTCCAGAAAACAAAATTTAAAAGAAACTTTAAGAACATAGACACCGATTACTTACTGTTATCCAGTTCGTAATGAACAAATAGGTGGCAAGATAGAGTTTTTGCAAAAATCGTCTGAATGATTCTTGGTAGAACACTGTCTGAAACTTTATTTTATGTCAGGGAAATGAGAAGAGTGGCTTACAAATAATTGACACAATAATTTGGCCAGTGTCATGTCATAAAATTAACAAAAGTAGAAAGCACTTTCTCTCGATCACTTAAACATTTTTTGAACATTCAAGTGAAACAAAGGGTAAACATGCTTAAGGCTATTGAAACACTGGACAAATGGCCTTGCCTCACCAAGCTCCATGCAGAAGAAAATGTTCCATAGCAAGCAGGTTCTAGCTATACGTACAGTTGGGGAGAAGAAAAAAATGTCTTTAAAATATGTACATGTTGTCTTGGACGAGTATTTACATGTTTGTCACATGGGTACTCCCTACCAGAAAAAGTTAGGAAATAGTTCTTTAAGACATACGATCCTCTGATTTTTGTTCCTTTTAAAGACTAGGGCTCTACTCATAACGTATATGCACGTATAAAACATGTCACACATGTGCATGTGTAATGTTTATTGTGTGCAATTCCTTGACACCAAAGGCGGCTGGACTGAGCACGGGGTAGACGCAAGGCGGGAGTATGAGACAGAGGCTTGGTTCAGCTGCACAGCGGTGAGGTGAACCAAGAGTGAACTCATGGGACTTTCCAGTGACTGCAACTCACAGCTGCTGAGGCTGCAGGGTTGGCGGGCGGTGCACCGCGCGCTGACCCATCTTTCCCCAGGCTACCTAATGCTGCTTTGTAATCAAAATCAAGAGTCCTGCTGGCTGTAAGATGAGATGTATTCAGGGATGGGAAACTTGTCTCATATTGGATTCCTCGGGGCTGGGGATAAAAGATCCAGTGTTTTCAAGAAATAGGCTATGACCTGCATTTGTTCATTTTGCCTATCTGTTTGCTATCAACTTCTACGGGGGATTCAGGGTATCAGGTTAAAAAGAATGGATAAATAAATAATTTTAAAAGTCTACTCTTTCAGCTGTGGGGTTTTCTTTGAGAACAACAGGAGTTTTCTAACGAATGGTAGAAGGTGGACAATGTGTGGGTGGGCGCGTGCCTGTTCTTTTTCTGATAGAGGTAGACTGCTCTACCTGGCCTCAAAGTTCTTAGAGAATTGAGATCAAATTTTTCCTGAGATCTAAGTTTCTGTGATGCATTTTGCAAAGCATATAGTTCACTTACTGTGATCTACCCCTAGCCAGAGGTTCCCTCCCAGAGAAAGGCAGCCGCCTGTACTTTCAGCACCTTGGGGTATCAAGGCAGCACACCGAACGGGTAACTTATTCCTTGAAACCAGAGGAGGTGGCAGAGAAATTGAAGCTTTCCCAAACACTTTACCTACAGCAGAGCAAAAGCCAAAGCCTTAGAAGAATTGGGTGCACTGATAGTTTGTAGTTGATCTTTATTTTGGCAGATTTCATATTAAGATGATGTTACTACGACTGATGACCATTGTGATTATGTGATTATTGTAGCATTTAGCAGAATGCCTGATGCACTGCATTACATAGCACCTTTTAAGCTAAGGACCTCAAAATACTGAGCATATGCAATTTGCTCTCACAGCACCTGTGAGGTAGGTGTTTTTTTTTTTTTTTAATAGCCATTTTATATTCGAGCATATTGAAGCACAGCAAGGTTAAGATGCCTGGTCAAATGGCCCCAAAGTACAGTGGCATCAACAGGACTTGGACCTAGGCTTCCCCACCCTTCCTTCCCATGAACTTCGATCACAGAGACCCCAAAGTCCCTCAGAACATCTACTGCTGAAGGTCCTTGGATGTTTTCAGATGCTAGAGAGTATTACATCTGTTAACAGTAGGGCCAAATCTTTTAATAAAATTGGCAACCCTTACAGATTTTCTCATGTGCTTTGCAAGTATGTGGGAGGGCATCTTATACTATTGCTAAGCTTATGCTAATCATAATTCATACCTAAATTTGTGTTTCCTCAATGGAATTTTCTGTTCTCTGGCCTCCTATCAACTTATTTTCTATACTTGGAGACAGGTGCCTGCCAGATCCAGGAACTGTGAAATGTGCATAGTGACACTGTCGAAAAGGAAGCAGGTGAGATTACATTTGGCAAAGTCTCCTGGGAGGCACCATGTAATGTTTCTTCTGAAAGAGCAAAAAGGGGGGAGGGGGGAGAAAAGAAAGAATTCTCTTGTTTAAGTAGCATTTTATATACATTCCACCTGCTGACCAGGTGTAATCCTTGGGTGAGCAAGCAGAGTTAACTTCTAAACCTACAGAATATTTGATGCTCAAGTTTAAATCCCCATCTATTTAACTGCAGCCTCCCTGCCAGCACTAAGTTCATTTCTTGGTGGAACTGCAAATACTGTACACGTTACATGGCAATATATGTAAAAATTCGATGTAACAACATATACAATACTGATAATCACATCTACTGTGTCCTCCTGACTGTGCATCATTTCTGAATTGTTTTAGAAAAAGAGTTATTTATTTATTTATTTAGTTTCGTCCAGATAAGACATTACTGTGAGTTTCAGCTTCCCATAACCAAATTTTTTATCTCAGATGCAGAGTACATAAATCTTAGGAGTTGTTTGGCAGTCGCTTTTTGAGATAAATGGCAATGCCTTGGGACCTGAGAATGAGATCTGGCCCTTCTAACTCACTTATTGTTTCTCTGACCAGAGCCCAACATTTGTAAATTGGTAATCCAAGAAAGGAACTAGGAGCGGGAAGCAAAAACTTTACAAAACCCCTTTACCAGTTCATTTCCCCTGTTGACATCTATAAAATACCAACATCTTAGCCCCCCATTTCTTAATTAAAAAAAGAAAGAAAAGAAAAAGGAAAACATATTTACATCATTAAAAATCCTAACATCTGAGATGTTTCTTGCTCGACATGTCATTCCAGATCCTGTGCATTTCTTCTGGAGAGATCTGATGCACGGTGATAACCCGCCGGTACCGACACAAACTGTAGGCCATTTTCCAGTGATTGAATCCACTGTTCTGGAAAGGATGGATGCCCAGCTTTCGAAGACACAGTCCCACGTATACATCTTCAAGGTGAAGCAGCCTTGTGTGGAGTGAGGTTTTGTAAATGAGTTCAGCCACATCTGCTGAAAAGATGTAGCCAGTCCCCGAACAGAACGGCGGGTAGTTACTGTCAGGGTACAAATCCCGGGGCATATACCACTTACTGCGGACGTCCCGAATTGGCCCTCCGTTGATGACATAACCAGTAAAGTATCTTCTTCGTGGCTTGGTAGAGGGTTTCAGTAATTTATAAATAAGGTTGTCCATGTTTACAAAAATGTCACTGTCTGTTTTCATGACATACTTGGCTTTTGAACAAAAAGTGGCCACCCATCTCATCCCCATGAGTGTTTTGAGGGTAAGGTTGTGGTAGGAGTCGATAAAATCCTCCACGATGATGTCGTGGAAGATCTGGCTCTCTTGCTCCACCATCTGGTTCAGGACTGGGTCAGCGTTCTTGCCCAGGAGGAAGAGAGTCGCTATCTTGATCCCCTTAAAGTTGTTCTCATCCCCCCAGGTCTCTCGAATTGCCTGGCGGGCATCAAACTCCTTATGGGTGGTGCTGATGAGGATAACGAGGAAAGGAATGTTTTTCTCACATTTGTTGGGCTCGTTTATAAGAAATTCAAATGAATGTGGGTTTATAGGTCGAGTTCTTATGTTGCCAAAGGTAAAGTTTTTCCTGGCAACTGTTAGGTGGCTGAATGGCTTGGAGCCCGTGTAGGAAGAAGTGGGACGAGTTATGCTCAAGTACCAGAGAGCACTGGCCCAGCACACAACTGTCAGAACGTATAAACAGGAGACCTTTGAAGCCATTGTCCTAAGAGCACGTCTATTCCAAATGGCGGAGAATACGCCTTCTTGGCACTAGTTTCTTTTCATCTTTGGAAGGCAGCATATTACTGATCAACCTTCAAATCTGATAGAGAAGCGTGAGTGGGCGATTGTCCGTGGGCCTCAGTGGCACTCGGGCATCTTGGCACGGGCTCTACTGTCTTCCAAACAGGATGGAGTAGTCCATGCCTCGGAAATTTCCCTCGTAACTCTGCAAAATCAATAAAGTGCCGTTGTCATTTAGATTCACTTAGTCATTTTACATCCTCAAACAAACATAACAAGGGTATGCGAATTACCCATGATGATTAAGATAAGTGTGGTCATTTATTTCCCTCAGTACTAAAAACTTCCTGACTCTTCCTCACTCCGTGATACAAGTTTGTATGTATTCATACCCCACTAACAAATACATAGATTAGAAATTCTACGTGAATACGAAGTAAACTGAACATTAGTAATTTATTTTTTTACAAAGTTTCCCCCTCGTCGTAAGAGGCCTTCTTTGCCGTTAAATACTTTCTGGCACTCAAGTCTCCTTTCAAGCAGGAAAGTCTCACACATGACCTCATATTTCTCTTGCATTTTTCCATGTCTGAGTTTTTTGTTTGCTTGATTCTGATGAAGGCATCAGTTGGTCATCTCCTTGCTTTCTCTAACTCTATGTTTGAATCTATGTTGATCACCACTGGGAAATCTCTGCTAACACACTGTTTTTCTGGGCTCAGCCTTAAAAGTAATTCTCAGCTGTTCCTCACTTCCTCTTTACTTTGGCTCTCACAACCCTTACCTCCTAATTCTCAATTTTCCATGACACGCGGTGACTATCCTGACCCTTCATGCCTGGGAACTAGCACCCAGGTGTCCTTGCAGAGAGCAGGCAGCCTTTATTCTGGAGTCGATCTAAATGGTACTGCTTTGTATAGTTTTCAACAGTTCACTCACATGTTCCTTGGATGAAATTATAGTGGTCTCTTTATATTTATTTTTTAAACTTAGTTACATTTGCCTGTGAATATAACATGGACATAGTAAGAGAGAAAACTGGGCTCGGTGGCCACAAATCCAAAGATGTGACAAAAAACTTTAATTAGTGTTCCAATTTCAAAATTGTTCTTTGGAACTCTAATCCTTTCTAGAGAGTTTTTTTCACTTTCTCTCTCTCTCTTTCTTTTTTTTTTTTTGTTACTTCACGCCAGTTAAAACCATATGCCAGGTTACAAAATCCATTCATGTAAAAAATTGTCTCTTCCTTTCTCATTAGAGCAGAGTGTGGAAGTCCTGGAAAGCAGAGATAGAGGAGAATAGATATTAATTTTAACAAAGTCTGCTTCAAAGAAAACTATGTGGTTAAAGGTACAGACTGTTTTGAAATAATTTAACTGGGGATACGGATTGAAAATCATGCTTCTAAGCACAATAGTCATAATGAAATAAAAAGACATGATGGGCAACAGCAGAGACAATACACACTGTCTAAGCCAGGAGTGGACTGTAAATACACGATCCCTGTGAGACCAGCAATGACTCAGTGTGGTTATAATTCTCATGTAATGAATATTAGCACGGCTTCTGGCAGCATGACTAGACATAGTCAGACGCTCTTCTAACCCATAGTAAGTACTTTCTCTAAATACAGGTTCTGGTATCCTTGGCTTCCTTGGGGAAATTTCTGCTCTCAGGTGCACCAAAGCCGATAAAAAGAAGGATGTGATGTGCAGCAAGGCTCGAAACTTTAAACAGTTAAGCAAAAGCAAGAGAGAGAAACCAGTACGAAAGAAAAGGGCTTCTTGATTTGGGCTACAGAGACATGGGCTCCATTTCAATTCCAAAAGGCTGTAAGCGCGTCCCAGGGTGGGACTGCTATTGTCTGCGCCTGTGGATCTGACTTTTATACGCCTACCTTTATCATCATATTGCCTTTGTCCCCTCGTGTATTTTCCTACCTAATTGTGAGCTACCCATTGCTAAGATGTCAGGGGCTTCCTAAAGACTCATCTGGAAGAGGCTTCTGCCACGTAATATTGGAAGCCAGAGTCAGGCTATTCATGGAGGATTTCTCCACTGTATATACATTTGGATCTTCTTTTTATTATTCCTTTCCTGTCCCTACAGCAGCGGTTCTGAGAACCTGTGGGTTGTGACCCCTTTTTAATAATGAAAATACATGCGGTGTTAGGAAGGTTGAGAACCACTGCCCTACAGTGTTAATTTCCCAAATTATTATCCTCTACCTCTATAGTTATGCCTTCATTCAACTCTTAGATTTATTCAATCATTTGTTGACTCACTTATCCATCAATCAGCCAGCTAATCAAATATTTACTGAGTGTCTGTTGTATGTGAAGTATTAGAAAAACAGAAATAGAACCTATATTCCTGCCTTAAGAAACTCCTAGTCTAGAAGGAAAGATTTCAAGTAAATGATTGAAACAGAGTGGTAATAGACAGGCAATAGCTCATGCCTGTAATCCTAGCATTCTTGGGAGGCCAACGTGGGAGGATTACTTTAGCTCAGGAGTTTGAGAGCAGCCTGAGCTAAAGAGAGAGACCCTGTATCTACTAAAAATAGAAAAAAATTAGCTGGGTAGTGTGGCGGGAACCTGTAGACTCAGCTACTTGGGAGGCTAAGGCAGGAGAATTGCTTGAGCTCAGAAATTTGAGGCTGCAGTGAGCTAGGCTGACTCCATGACATTGGACTGTGGGCAACAGAGTGAGATCTATCTCTCAAAACAAACAACAGTAATAGTAACAAAACAACAACAACCACAACAACAACAAAAAAAACCCAGTGGAATAAAAATTTTCCTTGTAAGGCTATTTGGAGTATGCAGGGAGGCTGGCCTGTGGACAGAGTATGAGAGGCCCAGACACAGTCCTGGAGACTGTACAGGACAACTTCAGAGGACACTGTGTGCAGAGGCTGCAATGTGGACCCCACTGCTTTACCCTGTCCCAGAGTCCCACAGTGAAGGAGACCAGGGGAAGAGGCAATGGCAGGTTCAGAACAGGTGAGCTAAGCTGAGTCTTCAAGGTAAGCTAGAAAATATCTGGATGGGAGCTGGGCATTCTAGACAAAGGAAATGGCATATACAAAGGCATAAAGTGAGAAAGAGCATAGTGGACTAAGACTATAAGCCCTTGCATAGAGGAAGAGGACGGGGTGGTGGGGAGGAGCGTGAGAGCCTTGAGAAGTGAGGCTGTGGAGCTAAGCAGGAGTCAGATGCAGAGTGGGGCTGAGAAGCCATCCTGAGCTGAGTGGCTGGTTACCCATCTGTGCAATCTAAAGGGTGCAAGGGAGGATTTTCCCATCCCCAAATCCTGTCCATGGATTTCAATAGCAGACTATTCTTCCCTATTAAATATTTCTTTCTCTCATAGTTCTTATGCTCTAGAACAGTGGTTCTCAATCTTCCTAATGCTGTGACCTTTTAATACAGTTCCTGTGGGTCACGACCCACAGGTTGAGAACTGCTGTTCTAGAAGAGTGAGAATTTTTATCTGTCACTTTTCTGTATATTTTTTCTGGGGGTTAGGGAAGGGGCATCATAAACATAGATACCTGGGCAGTTTAGAAAGAGCTAAAACTAAATAAATAAAGGGAGAAATATAAGAGAAATAGGTGAGAAAGTGAAAAAAGTTTATGTATTTATAAGCACCTTTCACAGAAGCAGCAGCATTCTTTTCTGGACAGGTAATAAACACAACACTTCTCACTATTATTATTATAGCTCCCATTTCACATTGCACAGGGTACACCAGGCACTCTGCTGTGAGCTGTACTCCACGCTGTTCCATTGTATAGAGCTTCATTTCTCGCAGTGTGACAAAAGAGCTATAATTTTACTCATGTGACAGATGAGAGAAAGGAAACTCAGAGATGTGAAGTAGCTTGCTCAAGATCACACAGTTAGTAAGTAACTAGGCAGTCACCCCCAACCTTCCTCTTGGAGCAATAGGGCACAATCTTGGATGAAAAAGTGCAGGGTGCGAGACTGCATCTCAGGTGGCCATCCTCCCAGTGCTCCATGCACTTATCAGATGTGTTCCCATTGCTTGGATTTTTCTTTTTTCTAGTTCATTCTGGTTTGCTACACACTATACCAATTCTTGATCGTCCAAAAGTGATGATTTGCAAACAGGCACATTAAAGCTTGGAGATGCTGAGGGCAGGCTGAGGAAGCTGGAATCACTAAAGAGGTTCAGAAACACGTTGCAGGCTTTTTCTATGAAGTTCTGAAACACACACATACATTAAAAGAACCACTATTTCTATTGACTCTTTTTTTCTTCAGATGTGAGAACAAAAGTAGGCATAGTGTTACATCTTAGTCAATAATAAATGCAAGGTAGAATTTAGTAAATGCTTTTTTACAAAAGCAGAGAATTTGAAATATAAAAAGAAGCATACAATATGAATAATGGCTATGGGTAGTGAGGATTTATAGCAAGGAATGCTAAAAAAAAAAAAAAGTGGCCTTTTTGCTTAAAACAAAAAGGATTCCCCCGGTGGCCAAACAAGTATAAAAATGTACTTCTGGGCCAGAAATAGAAATAGGAATGTAACTAAAGACAAGAAAGAGAAGCATGATGCCCTGAGCTCTAAAGGTTAATTCCACATATGTTGAAGGAAGTGGTGGGTAATGGGTTGGCATATCCACAGTTTATTCCTGGAGTAGTCCTAACTTGTGGTGTGGATTTTCTGTGTCTCAGGAGCCTTCAACATAAAGAAAGGGCAAAAATAGCATCTGTTTTCTCTCCAAATACATTGTAGGTATTAACAAACACTGACAAATCGTTTGAATTCCGGCAGAAAGTGTTCTATCTAGGCAGATGGTGTTATGATACAAAGGGCAGGATCCAGTGTGGCTGAGAGGATTATGTCAGTTCATCAAGTTCATGGTTTAGATCCTGAGCACATGTACCAATTCATTCTTCTCAATAAATAATATTGCTGGTAGTGTTTTGGCTTTTTTCATTCAGATTAGTGATTACACAGTATAGATTTTCCTGATAGAGAAATCTGCTTTCTTCCTAGAATAGTCAAAGCCAAAGACCCACTGAAAAGCAAAAAAAAAAAAAAGAAAAAAAAGTCAGCTGAAAAGTTGACACATCCTGGGAAAGGAACTGAGTGCCAGAAAGCAGTATCCTCTGGAGTGTTCTTTCGGTTTTAAAAGATTTAAAAAAAAACCCCAAAAAACTCTGTTTAACAGACAAGTTAATGTATCAGAAAAATAGAAAGTGTTGCACACAGAACATTTGTCATTTCTTTTAGCAGCTTTACTACAAGCACAGATACTGATGACACATTAACTTGTCATTCATTAAATAAATCCCTCCAAATGGAAACATTCAACTGGAACGCATGAAAGATTTTCCCCCCGGGGACCTTACTGTATTTCAGATTACCTCATTCACAGAAGTCTCCAGTAACTATCCCCCTTCACCTTTCAGGAAGTTAACGGGGCAGAATTTTCAATTTAAGAAACTAGTTTTGCCTAGAAAGTGCATGGTGGATTATCTGTTATTTTAAATAATTGATTTTTAAAAATCCCAAACTTGCTGAAATTCTTATTTTGTACAGCCATAGGTAAGGCCTAGAAGCAGGTAGGTGGTGTCTCTTTGGTGACTTGTGCATAATTTAAGATGTCAGCTCCATGTCTTTCTCCAACATAGTTCAGGGAATGTGTAATGGTTAATTTTATGCATCAACTTGACTGGGCTATGGGATGCCCAGATAGTTGGTAAAACATTTCTAGGTGTGTCTATGAGGGTGTTTGTGGAAGGGATTAAGATTTGTACCTGCTGACTGAATAAAGAGGACTGTCCTCCTCAGGGGCAGTGGGCATCATTCAGCCCCTTGAGTGCCTGAGTAAAGGAAGAGCAAATTTTCTGTCTCTGCTGGAGCTGTGACATTATTATGTCTTGCAGATATCACGTCCTTCAGATATCAGTTTTGTCCCTTTGGGCTCTGACTGGGTCTTATATTGGATCTCTTAGTTCTCAAGCCTTTGGGTTTGGATGGAACTACACTGTTGGCTTTCACAGGTCCCTGGCCTGCATATAGCATATCATGAGACTTCTCAGCCTCCATAATCTCATGAGACAGTCTCTTATAATAAATCTCCTATTGGTTCTGTTTTTCTGGGACGCCTTTACCTGACTGATACAGGCAGGTAAAGGTCAAACCTTATGTCCTGTGTCTTGGTTGCCCTTTCTGCTGACTTGGCTTGGTAATCAGTGATTTGAGCTTCTCTTCACTCATGGCCGAGATTGCAGAAATCTTACCAAATGGGCTGCTTCCAT
The DNA here is from genome assembly GCA_963574575.1 of Galagoides demidoff. Taxonomy (NCBI): domain Eukaryota; kingdom Metazoa; phylum Chordata; class Mammalia; order Primates; family Galagidae; genus Galagoides; species Galagoides demidoff. Next base: position 17,510 of record CAUYQV010012223.1, read on the forward strand.
TCTCTGGTGACTCAAGGTTCTAATTTCCCTTGTATTTTCAAGTATACTTCAATTATTCACCAAAAATGAACTAGGTGCCAGGGACTGAGCCAGTAAGACAAATGGAAACTTACTTTTTAGGAGAAAGAGTCAGAAAGCAAACATGTGCTAAACAAATGCAAAAAATTGTCTCAGGTAGTGATTAGTGCTATGAAGTAAATACAGTAGGGTAATAGGATAGAGCCTGAACAAAGGTGGGGTGGGGCAGAAGGACTAAATTTAGATAAATTGGTCACTCTGAGGACATGACGTCTGAGCTGAGAGCAGAATATTTTGCAATCTCTGTTTCAGTCTTTGAGTCATTTACCGAGATTTTTTTCTCCTTTGCTTGGTTCTTTTCAATTAATGGTTTATTAGAAGGATAACATAGCAACAATCCCATCTCTATAAAAAAAAAAAAAAGTTAGCCAGGTATGGTGGCATACACCTGTAGTCCAAGCTACTCAGGAGGCTGAGGCAGAAGGATCACTGGACTCCAGGAGTTTGAGGTTGCAGTGAGCTGTGGTTATGCCATTGTACTCCAGCCTGGATGACAGAGTAAGAATCTGAAGCAATCTGAAGCTTACTCTTATACCTAACCTAACTTACTGAAAACCATAGCTTAGTCTCACCTTAATTGTGCTTAGAATTGATTTTGATTGGCACAACATCTAACTCAACTTTTTTTTTGATAAAAAATGGTGTTTAAAAAGTTTGAATATCTCATTTAATTTATTGACTATCATACATTACATCAAATTTGTCACAGGTTGGCACCAATTGTAATATCAAAAACTTGTAAGATGAACCCTCATAATTTGGGATCATCTATACTTTGCTTCACAAGATTTCATTCCTTCCCATTTTCATTTTCTGATTTGAGCTAATATATGAGAAGATAAATTCTTGGTTTTGGTAAACCAATTTTTAAAGGGTGAAAAATTTATAAGTAGCATTTAAAGAAGAAAAAAGGGGTATAGAATTTGTCTTACTTTTAGATGAAAAGATAAAAACACAGTTCAGATTCTTTTCCTGAGACCATGGGAAGAACACTTTATAGTTTTAAGCAGTCCTTTGCTCCTGCCACCCTCTCCTTCCTCTGACCCCTTAAAAACTCAAATTAAGTAAGATAAGGCAGGGCAGTGGAACATTTCGCTAACCAACAGTTCCTGAAATACTGGCTTTGTTTTTGGAGAATAAGGACAATTTTCCTGTCTCACCTCAAACCACTAGCATTTCTATTTTTCAGAGTCAATTTTGAATATTCGCAGACCACATGGCACTACCAAGGTGGTGGAAACATAGAGATTTGCATAGTAACTTCAAAAACAAAGTGAAAAAAGATGAAGCAGTTGAAAAAAGTAAACCCAGTATTAACCAGTTAAAAGAGAAGTAAGACAGGACAGAGAGAGAAAGGGAGAGAGAGAAAGAGAAAGGGTTAACTACTTGTGTTTACAAAATGCTCTTAAGATGGGCAAGGAGCTGGCTGTATAGTACAACATAATACTGAGTAGGGGAAAGAGATATTTTCTGAAAAATGTTTAGATCTCAAGTGACTTTCCTTGGAGCTGGTGTATGAGTGGAATCAAAGCATCTTCATTCTGTGGGGAACTTCAGGGACTCAGATTGCAACAGAACTAATTGATGTACAAGCCCCAGAGGCCAGCGAGCCTAGTTGGCTGCATTCATTTGGTGTATGGTTATCTTGATGCCCGTTCACTCCCCTTCTCTCACTCTTGTAATTATGCTGTAAATAAGCACAGGAGAGGAAGAAATAAAACACGATTAACACTACATAATGGCCCTTGAAGGAAGACTTCCATATACGTTACGCTCTCCAGCTTGCTGACTTGTACTGCTCCGAATCACAGAAGGCTGGCGGTCTCTCTCAGGCTTTCTTTTAGGTAAGCTTCCTTGGCTATGTAAAGAACCAGACCCATAGAGGTTGAAATCCCTGAATGCTCATAGATTTAAGTGTTCTGACTCCTCTGCCTCAGATAGACAAAGAGCTAATTTGCTCCTTTTAAAAATTTAATTATGAATCTTATCAAAGAGCCCTCGTAATGGAACTCACCCAACAGATCATTTGCAACAAGGAAGCGGTGGAAAGCTAACGGTAATACTCATCAGGAGACGGCGGTGCAGATCATTTCCCTCCCCGCATCTGGAAAAACGATTTGAACCTTTCTCCTTTTTAGTTCAATGTACCTTGACAGTTATTGAAAAAGTCTTTATAAATCCCTGCCTTCGAAAGATCGGGGCCAACTTGAAAGCGGAGTGGTGGGGACGAGGATGGCTTTGTGTGGGCTGAGGGCTCTTGCTATTCTGAAAGCCACACTTTATTTCACCGAGGAGAAAGTGCACTTCAAATTAGAAGGGAAGATTACAGCTTTCTTCGAATCAATGTGTTGCCCTAGTTCTAGAATTCAGAGAATTTTCTTTTTTTTTTTTCTTTTTTAACATTGCTACAATCCACTCAGGGAAAAATGAAAATGAGGATATCTCATTATTTTAAATAAATGCCTGGCTTCCTTTGCAAGGACGGATATTGTGTCTTGACGGCTTTCTATAAGACACGTTTTTACAGATAGGCAGAGCAATCACTTATTTAATCATTGGGGCCAGGAGTGATTGGGCTTCCGGTGGGGCTTCTCCACTGCGAAAGAAAACGCCAGTATTTTTTTATTAGAGATGTGGGAGAGGATGAGAGGAATGGCATCCCACTAATATAAACAGCAGCTGGGAGAAATTTAAAAATGATGACTTATGTGATAACAAAAAAGAGTATTCATTTGGCCCATTATTTCTGGGGGTGGGGGAGGGAAGCCAATATGAATGCATATTTTTAGAAACCTGAAAGCTGTTAGTGTATTTACTATCCAAAATTCACAAAGTTTAGGGAAATCGTTCTTAGCTCACCACAGAGAGGTAATATTATTTCAGATTACATATCAAAGAATAATAATAGTATTATGCAGCGACTGTTAACATATGCAAGAGAATTTGTGGTCTGTATTTTCCTTTTTTTGTTTTCTAACTCAAATGTCCTTTTATATAGCATCAACTTACTAGAATTTATAACAGCCAAAAATATTTTTATGTGGTTGTTTCAGTAGAAATTATTTTGCAGGCAGTCAATCTTATAGTACCCGAAGACCCAGCTGCCAGGCTTTTAGTCATCAGGTCAGCAGTCTGTGCAACTCCGTGCCTTTGTTTCCACATCTATAAAATGAGAATGGGCTCAACCTCTATGGATCTGGTATCCCAGTATTTCAGGAGCTGAGGTGGGAGGATCATTTGAGGGAGGATCATAGCAGCTTAAGACCAGCCTAGGTAACATAGCAAGACTCTGTCTTTACAAAAATAAAAAAGAAAAAATTAATTGGGCATGTTGGCATGTACCCATAGTCTCAGCTACTTGGGGGGACTGAGGCAGGAGGATTGATTGAGCCCAAGAGTTTGAGGTTACAGTGAGCTATGCTGAGGTCTCTGTACTCTAGCTTGGGAGACAGAGTAAAACCCTGTCTCTAAAAGAAAAAAAAAATTATTAAAATGAGAATGAAAATATCTGGCCAAACTTTGCCAATAGGGATCACTGTAAGGATCAACTGAGATAACACATTTGAAAATCCTTATTAGATAAATAGTGCCACATAAATGTAAAGTATCATCGTTATTAATATAAATGTAATAAAGAAAAATCTAGAGATGATTGCCTATAAAATGTGTCACAAGGAGCAATCAGCCAATGCACCTTGACTAGCTGGCACAAAAGCAGTTTTCTTATTTGACTGTTGCTCAAAAGAAAGAAAAAACTTGGCACCTCCTATTGACTGATTCATAAGAAGCTGTTGATTCTATTTTAGGTGCCTGTGTATAGAGACCTTGCACTGTGAAACAAAGTGGCAGTATACAAGTTATAGTTATTATGACTATTGTTTTTATTAGCACTAATGTGACATAAAATTATATTTTTAAGTAAAACTTTAGAATATTAAAAATTTACCAGATTTAAATAGCCTTCTAAGCAACATTTATGTAGCCAAGCATACATTTCATGTATATTGAAATGGCTCTACCAGGGGTGGGGAACTTGTGGCCTCCAAGCACAAGCAGCCTTCTAGGTTCTTAAGTAAGGCCTTTTGAACCAATCCAAATTTTACAGAACAAATTCTTTTATTTCTATTAACACATTTTTGTTCATTGTTTATATTTTTATTTTTTTAAATGCATGTATTTAAAATACCAAACAAATAAAATTAATTTCAATGAAATAATCCTCCCAGATTGACCGGCACAATTAGAACATTAGTAAATTATAATGGCTAACTTGGTGGCTGCTACTCTCATGATTTAGTTCTAACTTGCCCCACTGAAGTGGCACGAGGCTGCACAAGGCTGGTTGGTGAGAGTTTATGAGAGCACAGCAGTCTGTTATCGGCTTTTGGCAATGGTGCGCTGTACTTCTGTCTGAAGTGGAATTTGTGAGTAGTTGCACAGCTTGACACTATTTTTTACTTCTGTCTGCTTAACAGCACATCATGTCAAAGAAGAAAAGAGAACACTGAAGGAAGAAAACAGACTTTTTAATGAGGCCTGGGCATTACAATATTATCTTATTTCTACTAAACATAAGATGATTTACTTGCTTTGTGATACTGCAGTATCAACATTAAAGAAATTGAATGCTCATCAATATTATCACTTTCCTAAGGACCACAAATATTTTAGATTAGAGGGAGAGTCGTGGAAGGTTGTATAGCAGAAATCAAAAGACAAAAAGCAAAAGCAAAGACAATTCTTTCAAGCAGCAACAAGACCCAGAAACGATGCCATTGAAGCAACTTAAAAACTTGGGGAAAAAGGGAAGCCATTCAGTGACGTAGAAATTGTGAAGGAATGCATCGTCACAGTCTAGACCCCGGGCAGCATTCCGAGTAAAAACGTCACCTCTTTCAAAGAGAACCATAACTGCTTAGCAGCATGAATTAGCCTCCATCCTAACAGAACAACTTCACGAACATACGGAGGCCTAAAAGGAAAAGACATCAGGTGCCGAAATAATGTATACGCATTTTAAGAAAGGAGAAAAAAACTGTATTAAAATTGTAGTACTCAAGTCATATTTGACTTCTGCAATTATGAAAAGTGCTCAAAGTGACTTGTATTCATGTTTTGCTATTGGTATATATTGAGTATTACAATTTTAATACTGTGTTTTCTTTTCTTGAAATGTATACATGTTTTTGGAATACTTCGTATAAATTGTTCAATTGCTTTGGATAAATCAAGTGATACTGCTGACTCAACTAAGTTTTACACTTCATTCAGGTCACAGAAGAAAGTTTTATTTCCTACAAAGAGTTTGGGCACTGTTGCAAACAGAACGCAGGGAATAGATTCCTTTGACAACTTTTAAGATAAATATCTTGAAGTTGGACTGAATTTGGTAAATTTAGTGAGTGCATGTACAGATGGTGTACCTTCCATGACAGGAAATCATGAAGGGTTTATTGCCCAGATAAAAAAATTATTAACAGATCCAGAGGCTCTCATTTCTTTTTATTTATCTTGCATCCACAAAATCTCTGTGCTATAGCTACTATCTTATGTGACACATTGCAACAAGTTGCAAGTATTGTGAACTTTATTTGTGCAAATCAGCAGTGGCATCAGCATCATCAGGGTCTTAACGTGCCAAAGTTGAACCATGAGGTATTCAGTCTGGATTTGCATTGGCTATTGAAGGAGCAGGTGTTAGCCAAAATTTTATCTCCAGATAGTTAGATTTTATGAAAAATAGAATCAGCAATATGAATATGGAAAGAAGATTTCTGTAGGAATGTAGACTTTCTGTGTGATACAACATCAAATCAACATGACTTAAATATTTCTTTGCAAGGTAAAACAAAATCTAGGTATGATATGTAGCAGAGAATCCAAGCTGTCTTGTTTATAGCACGTCTTTTTCAGAAGGAAATTTCAGACATAAATGTTTTCTCCAGTTAGCAAAAGTCATTGATGAGCAGGAGGATACATGTATAAGTGAATCATCTGACGAATACAGAGCTTTTATAGACATATTAATTGGAGAATACAATGAAAGCTTGGTTCACTGACTTTGAGAATCAGGACATCACACTCAAATTCGCATTTCAGCCTTACTTAGTTAAATCACTAAGGCATCTAAAGAACTACAGCTGGAGGTGATTGAGTTCTCAGCAGATGACATTTTAAAGTCATTGTTTGATGCTAAGAAAGAGCCAACTGAAATATGGAAAAATGCAGAACACCCATGCATGCCTTCAAATTTCCCCCAAATACTTTCTTGCCTTTTGATCACTTATTGGTGTAAAACTACATAGTCCTGCCTCACCCAAATCAAGGCCAATACCCACCTAGAGGATCAGCTGAAATTGTGAACCTCCATACTGCAACCAAATGTGCAAATGTTTTCCAACAAGGAGCAGATACAACAAAGTCATTAAAAGGTTAGTTAACTTTAAAAATTTGAAATTAGTAAGTACCTAGCACATTTTTAAGTATATCTAATTGAAGTTTCTTGAATGTGGCCTTCTTTGATTACAGCTAAATTAATTTGGCCTCCTATCATGAAAAGGTTCTACACTCCTGGGGCTATACCATGATTACTTTACAGAAATTTAAGACAAAGCCACCATAAAATATAACTGTGAATTTTTTCTCCATAGCTTATCATGGTTGTAGTGAAATCTAATCTGAAATGTAATACTGCAAAATGTATCTTCATTTAATCACTTAACCAGGGGACTTATCAATTTTGGGCACTAGAATCAGTTTTATAGATTGTTTTAGAAGGGTACCCAAAGGAAAGCCTGGATGAGGATGACAGACAGTTTTATTTGGCAGACTAGCTTTTTCGCCAGGCCTGCTTCTGAAATCTGGTTATGTGTATAATTTTCCTTGGTTCGTAGTTGGTGGCCAATCAGATGAAAATGCTGTGCTTGGCTCGGCGCCTGTGGCTCAAGTGGCTAAGGCACCAGCCACATACACCTGAGCTGGCGGGTTCAAATCCAGCCTGGGCCCGCCAAACAACAATGATGGCTGCAACCAAAAAAATAGTCAGGTGTTGTGGTGGGTGCCTGTGGTCCCACCTACTTGGGAGGTTGAGGCAGGAGACTCACTTGAGCCCAGGAGTTGGAGATTACTGTGAGCTGTGATGCCACGGCACTCTACCCAGGGGGACAGCTTGAGGATCTGTCTCAAAAAAAAAAAAAAAAAAAAAAAAAGAAGATGCTGTGCTTCACTTTGTTCTGTCTCCAGTCATCTACACTGGCTTTCAGGGTCCTCACTGCTGCCAGCCACAATGTCACACTCAGGAGCTGTTCACCAAACAGCTTCACCCTCAAGTATACTGTGTTATGCTTGAGATTTCTATTTCTATGCATCACCCTCTTTTGCAATCTCCTTTTTGCTAATGCTTCTTATTTCCCCTGTCGTTAGAGACCCAGCCTTGCCTGATTTCCTCTACTGGTGCCTTGAACCCTTGTCCACAATCTACTTATGTAGCTCTTGAATCTGCTTGAGGCTATGTAGGACTCCTCTCCCTGGGGTCCATAAACAGGGACTGTGATTTGAACTCTTCCAAGGCCATGGCTTTTCAATTCTCATCCCTTCCTCACTTCTCCATTCTCCCTTCCCCGCTCCATCAATTCCCATTATTGTCTTTCATCTTTATTCTTTACCCCTAGGACTTAAAACCTTCTGGGGCAAGGTCTCATAATCAAAGAGACTTGGAGATAATCTGGTCTCCTGGACAGAGCACACGGTGGACAGCTGACAGAAAAAGATGCCAGTTGTAGTTTTGCCATAAAATCTCTTTGGACTTTTTTTACCCTTAAAAATGTCCCTTCGCTTCAAAATTGCATTAATCCTCACTGACCACAAATCCTGCTTTCTCAGCCTTGACGAAGGACTCTTGTCCCATATTTGGCATTTTGAAGTCTCCCCACTCCCATTGGCTCCTCCTTTGTCTGTAGAAGTGCTTGCCTTCCTCTGCTTGGAAAAATAGCAACAACAGCAAGACGTTCTCTTGACCCTGGCACCACTTTCAATTATTGTTTTGCTTTCCTTCTAGGTTTCATAGCCAGGGCTCGTAAATAAGTGCTTTTTCCTGCAATATATCATCAGCATGGTACCTGCCATTCTGAGTAAAGCCTGACACCGTTCCGGCCCAAGCCTCCCTGGTGGCAGCTGGGTCACTGAGTCAGCGTGTCAACTCCTGCCTTGGATTCCTGCCTGTTGCACCCTCATGTCTCTCTGCTCACCTTTCTAGTGGTCCTTTATGTTTTCTTCTCGTCCCCACTCCTAGGCCTACTCTTCACAGCCTCCAAATCCCTGCTCAGCGCTCCCTCCAGCCTCAGCGGCACACGGTACACATGCTCTTGAGAGCAAGAGCCGCCAATCTCCAACCATCCTGGTAAGAAAGGGGGATCAGAGACGGTGCACTTTTCTTCCTGCTCATTTTCACCACTTCTCTCTCCCTCAGACAGTCTATAGTTTAAAAGTAAGTTTACATCAAAGGGAGAAGTTTGCCTTCTGTCTTTTTTTTTGCAGAAAATGTATTTTAGAACATATGTGTTTGAGTTGCATTTCTTGGATTGGGAAGTTTCTATCACAGACTAACTTAACAAAAGGTTCAAAAAAAGGTTCTGGGCTTTTTCTTCACCTACATAGATTTGAGTTTTACTTTTCCTTATACTGGAGATGTCAGCCTGTTCCTGAAACCGCTCAAATGTTGCAAAGTCCCATTCAAAGCATGTTTTTATGGGGCCTGTTAGGGATGACTTTCTGTGAAATTCTAAGGCTATTTTCTTTTGTTTAAAAGCTGCATTTTAAGAGTCACTTCTTCAGTAAGTTCTGGAAAGATGGCATGGGCGATTTTTCTAAGGAATTTCAAGCTATTAGCTTTCCTATTCCCTTAGTACATAATCTGAAAGTCTATGAGACAGTTTGAAAGTTTTGTAGAGGGAGAATTTAGGGAAGGTCTCTAAGTAGAATTGGAAATAGGTCAGGTGTAAAAGGAAACAGTCTTTTTTTTAAACATATAAACATAAAACCCTCAGAAATCATGGTTATTGCCATTCTGTACCATATCTCTTCCAACTAAAGAGTAACCATTTCCATACCTGGGTGGATTACTACGGCATGTAGTTCTTATGATTTGTTAAATCAAGGTTACGACATTTAGTAATTAAGTCCTTCGAAATAATATGTTAAATAACATTTTATATTTAATCAATACTTACTTTTTAGTAGTACCACATAATACTTTACAAGTAACTCCTATAATCTTAACTAAGAATTTCTTCTGTTAGGAAGTAAGTATCATGGTTCCCATTTTCAGGCCCAGAGAGATTAAGCAGTTTGTCCCAGCCACATAACTAATGAGTGATTAAATCTGGATTTGACCACAAGTCTATTAAACTGTACTATGTGGGTCTATACCACATATTCTCCACTTCACTTTTTTTTTTTTTTTAAATTTTTTGAGACGGAGCCTCAAGCTGTCCCCCTGGGTAGAGTGCCATGGCATCACAGCTCATAGCAACCTCCAATTCCTGGGCTCAAGCGAGTCTCCTGCCTCAGCCTCCCAAGTAGCTGGGACCACAGGCGCCCACCACAACGCCCGTCCATT
>CAUYQV010012226.1:0-10631 GCA_963574575.1 Galagoides demidoff
TTTTTTTTTTTTTTGGTTGCAGCCATCGTTGTTGTTTGGCGGGCCCGGGCTGGGGATTTGAACCCGCCACCTTAGGTGTACGTGGCTGGTGCCCTAGCCAATTGAGCCACAGGCGCCGAGCCGAGGTGTAACATTTTCACACCAAGAGATTTCCCTGGGAACATGGTCTGGGCATGGGGTCTTCTGCTTGACCTTGCAGATATGAATGCCAAGCCCCTGCAGGAAAAGAGTCTTGCCTAGGTGTCTCTGTTTGTGCTAGCCAGGTGTAACTTGAGCTGCTGCCCCTCTCACTTCTGAGGACTAGGGCCTCTGCAGTCCCTGAAGACTGCAAGCCAGACCTTCACAGTTTGTAAGGAGGTGCAGCTAAAGAAGAGGCCTCCTAATGCAGTCCTGTCTGACCCTAGGGTGCCTCTCTACTGGCGAAATTTGGGCATTTTGGAAATGGTTCCTGACATTTGCTATTTTAGGGTCATGACATTAGTTCCAATCATACTACATTAGTCAACATCAAATCACATTAGACTTTTCTGAAAATCTGAGTTGGTATTAAAGGCAGCTCTCCCCCTACAACAAGTAAGTTTTTCAGAAAATGAGCCAGAACTTATGCAGCAGCAAATCAAAACCCAGTGACTTGGCTGGTAGCCGAGACCACCCTACAACCCCCACTTCTGTGGCTCATCCCACATTCTCCTGATGCTTCCAAGTTGAGATCAACCCCCAGGACTGGCCTCCCAACCCTAGCAGTGTCAGAGCAACAAAATGGGCTGCTGGCCAAGGAAGATGAGACAGAGACCCAACAACATCTGAGCCTAGGTGTACTCTAGGTGGAGCCAGTGTGCAGAGTAGAGTACCCTGGTTTATGGCACTGGTACAGAGACATGTTTGGTTACTGGAATAACCCTTCACATCCCACTACCCCACCACTTGCCACAGACTCTGGCTAAAAACAGAGGAGGTCAGAATGCTAAATGCCAAGGGAGGTGCTGGTTGAAAGTGTGGTGTGTGCTTTCTGCTCCTGCAGGGCCCTTCATAGACTAAAAAGCTGCATACTCCTTGGGCTGTCCGGTCAGCTTCCCCACTGGCTTCTCAGGAAGCTCAGAGAAATACCAAGTGAGCAGGAGCTGTTACTCGGTGCTCTCTCTGGCAGAGAAGTCCAGCTTTGGCATCTATTCATTCATCCAAAGGGGTGACCCAGGCTGGATATGGTGGCTCACACCTGTAATCCCAGCATTCTGGAAAGCTGAGGTAGGACGATCCCTTGAGCTCAGGCGTTTGAGACCAGCCTGAGCAAGAGTCAGACCCTGTCTTTATTAAAAATAGAAAAATTAACTGGATGTTGTTGCAGGCACCTATTAGTCCCAGCTACTCAAGAGGCTGAGGCAAGAGGATCACTTGAGCCCAGGGGTTTGAGGTTGCTGTGAGCCAGGATGCCATGGCACTCCAGCCTGGGGCAACAGAGTGAGACTCTGTCTCAAAAAAACAGAAAAGAAGAAGAAAGAAAAAAACCCACAAAGGGATGACCCAACTTCTCTGAACCTCAGTTTCCTCTTCTGTAAAATGGGAATAAAAATAGCACCAACCTCAGTGGATTTTTTAAAATAAGAATCTAACAAGATAATCCATAGAAAGTTCTATGCCTGATAGCTGGCTCAGAGTAATTGACAGCTGCTACCATTGTCATTGTCATCATTTCTTGAGTATTGCATTGCTAATCTATTCATTAAATCAAGTGTTCAAATACCCTATAAAGCTTACCAAGCAATGACCATATGGCTGTGGTGAGCTCAGAGCATGTGACTGTGAGCAAGATGTAGTCTTTGTTCCCATGGACATATGGACTTGGGCTTGAGGGAGGAAATGCAGGGGCTGTACAGGCCCAGAGGGGGCCTTCGCTTGAGGCCACAGCCAGACCAGGCTGCAGTAAGTGCACTAAGCATCATTCTCCGGGGAGCTGCTGTCAATGTCATGTGCATGGGCTGGCAGAAATGTTCTAGACCCTGCCTGGTATAGGGGCAGAGGGTCTTAGGACAGCTTTCACCTCATCATCTGTAGGTCTGGGGTTTCTATCCTCTGATAGCCAAATGGAGACTGCAGCTGTTCATGTATATTTGAATGTTTCAAAATTTCAGAGCTATCTCATCATCTGAAACCTGGCATTTGCAAGGGAATGAGGGCGTTTACATCTGGAAATCCTAAGAGTTTTGATCCTGCTCCCATCTCTCTTCCTAGAAGGTGATCTTATTTTTTTGATGAGTTACAGATGAGTGCAAATGGATGTGTATGAGCACCATAAATTAAAATACTCAAGCGGCGCTGACAGCAGGGCCTCTCATGAATGGGACAGTTATGTTCACAGTCTCTAACAGTCAGAAGGAGCTCCCAGTTGCTGCCTCCTCCTCCTCCTTAGACCCTTCTGAAGGAAAAGACCACTGTGCCTTCACTGCTGCATAGCCATCCCAAGGGTCTCAGATGCTCTCCTTAAGCTGGAGACCGCATTCTGGCCTGTAGCTGATTGCAAGAGCTTTTGGCAAGGCTTCAGAGTGAAGCAATACGTATCTGCAGATGACAAAAGGTGTACAATGTCCACGGTTAAAGATCTAATGAGAGTTAATTATAACACGGTGGACAGGAAATTTGGTTGTTTCTGTGGCATGCAACTTTTAAAATAATAACTAGAATTATGATTGGTAACATTTTGCCAGGACACATCATTGCTAGGACATTGACAAATTTCTAAAAATTGTTTACAATTTCTGAAACAATTAACATTTTACCTATTCCAATGTAACTTTACTCTTAGTAATTTTACACCCCCTCACCCTACACCTGCTTCTTGGCTATAAAATCCACTTGGCCATGGTGTATTCAGAGTTGAGCCTAATGTTCCCCCCACCCCACTACAAGACCCCATTGCAGTGGTCCCTGTATCTATCAAGATGGTCCTGAATAAAATCTTTCTTACTGTTAAGGAGCAAAGCCCAAACTCTGTAAAATCACTTAAAAAGGTTGGTTCTGAGCCCAATGTATGTAATCAATGGCCCAGGAAGCCACGATCAAGAAGCCTTGAGTAAACGGTTCTGGGGTGGTTGGGTTACAGTTTGGTTTTATGCTTTTTTCAGGGATATGGTGTTGCGGGAAGACAAGACCCAACGGAGAGAAAGAGCACCCAAACACCAGGTTTATAAGAGGAAGGGCTTTATTTACTGGCTGGGAGCTTATGGCATAGACGAATTCCAAATGGATGTGCTCCTCTACTGGCTTGGTCTTTCCTTTTTATTGATAGTCAAAAAGTTCTACCCCACAGGTACCCTCCTCATTGGTCAGTTTGAATCAAGTGGGAGATGTTATTCCAGCCCCTACAGAACTACAGGATTTCACAGAACTTGGAAATTACCAAGTTCTGGGAAGTTAAGTTTACAAATTCCTGAGAGCTGAGTCACCATGGAGAGGACCCTGCAAGTGTATCCTTGTGGTCTCCTTGAGAAGACCTGTTCTCCTAGACCTCACCCTTCTTGGGTATCCTATCTCATTGGGAATGGCAGGTAACATTATGAAAGGTGTACCTTGGTTTGTGAGAGGTCAGCGACTGAAAATTAAAGATTATTGTGAACCATGAATAAAAGGAAACAGAGTCCAGGTTCTGTGTGGGCAACACTGGTCTTTATTTCCACCCAGGTGTGGGTGAGCTGAACTGGAGAAGGAAGTCAGCCCCTGGATAATGGTGGATGGGGGGGGGGTAAAGGTTGGAAGGGTGGGGGTGGACACATTCTATTTGGGCAGGTCTGCTTTATTTGGGTGGATCCCTCCATTTGACTCTATCAGTTTGGTCAGAACAGGTGGGAGATATCAAGAGTGGGAGGGGCTTACAGGTTATAGTTAGGTTCCAAAATTCTTTGATTTTTTTTTTTTCTTGAGACGGAGCCTCAAGCTATCCCCCTGGGTAGAGTGCTATGGCATCACAGCTCATAGCAACCTCCAACTCCTGGGCTCAAGCGAGTCTCCTGCCTCCGCCTCCCAAGTAGCTGGGACCACAGGCACCCGCCACAAAGCCTGGCTATTTTTTGGTTGCAGCCATCATTGTTGTTTGGCTGGCCCGGGCTGGGGATTCGAACCCGCCAGCTTAGGTGTACGTGGCTGGCGCCTTAGCCGATTGAGCCACAGGCACTGAGCCAATTCTTTGATTTTTTAAATTGGTTTTCCTTTTTCTTTTTTTGAGACAAAGCCTCAAGCTGTCACCCTGGGTAGAGTGCTGTGGCATCACAGCTCACAGCAACCTCCAACTCCTGGGCTTAAGCGAGTCTCCTGCCTCTGCCTCCCAAGTAGCTGGGACCACAGGCACCCGCCACAAAGCCTGGCTATTTTTTGGTTGCAGCCATCATTGTTGTTTGGCAGGCCCGGGCTGGACTCGAACCCACCACCTTAGGTGTATGTGGCTGGCGCCTTAGCCACTTGAGCCACAGGCGCTGAGCTGATTTTTTTAATTGGTAAAAAAAAATAAAGCATTGCCTAAAGCCTCAGAATGTTGTAAATTAAGATAAGGAAGTCTGTTAATCAGAGACAAGCCACAGTCTACACAATGTTCAAGATCCCTTAACCAAAATGATGGCTTGCTGGTGTGATTTTAACCTTTGCCTTGCACGGCCTTCGGTCACATTAGTAATTTAGTATCTTATTGTCACAAGGAGTCTGTTTTGTCAGCCTTACTTTAACATTACTGGTGGTCAATTGTATTGAAACTTCTGGAATTCAAGTTAAAGGTTTTTCTGGATTCCCTTGGCTAACAGAAGTCCATTCCATCAGCAGAGAGCTCAGGATTTTATTTTAGTTTATATTATCACACTTTAACCAGTATCACTGAATAATTTTTTCTTTATGTATACTTGGAAAATACCCAGCAAAAAAATGGGTAAATCTCCAAGAGGTAGTTTTGAAGTTTAGGCTTAAATACTATCTTCAACTGAAATAAAGAATGGGTGTTGTGGGGGGCCCATCAGGAGGTAACCAGGGAAAACAAGATAAATAAGAGTAAGGTTTGTTATGGAGATTTAAGTTCTTAAATTATTATTTACTTTGGGTAATGGGTTCTGCAGATTATTAAGACAAGGGTTATCAGTTCTTCTCCATTGATAAGACTCTTTTGTGATTTAGTCGTCCTCCTCTTCTTGGTGTAAGAGGAAAGATGCCTTTACAAATGGAGCTTTCCTGTGTAGATGTAAATTTCTCTTACAAGAAGGTAACTTCTACCCTGTTTTCAAAGCTTCTTCTATGTTTGCAATTGCTTAAAATAATCAGCTTAAAATAATTTTTATGCTATGCTGGGACCTGGTGGCTCACGTCTGTAATCCCAGCACTTTCTGAGGCTGAAGCCAGAGGATCACTGAGGCTAAGAGTTTGAGACTAGCCTGGACAACATAGTGAGACCTCATTGGTACAGAAATTAAAAAACCAGCTGGGTGTGGTTTCAGTCCCAGCTACTGGGTAGGCTGAGGATCGCTTGTGAAAGCACATATAGTGAGAGTAAGATGGAGGTGGGCAAGTTAGGGCAGACATGACACAGCTGGTCTGATGGGCTCAGGTCCTGCCTGACCTTCACCCCGTCTCCCATTCTTACTGTTTTGTTAATTTAGCTCCCACTCTAAAGATGCTTATCTTGAGTGATTTAGGTGGATTGATTTAGGGGATTAACTTTGGAATTGGAATGTCCTCTTGGGTCATGGGTTATACTGATTATTGTTTACTTTGGGTAATGGGTTCTGCTGATTATTAAGATAAGAGTTAACAGGTCTTCATTTGAACTTACATGTATAAAACTGTAATTTTGGTAATGGAAGAACAGAACAGACTTGGAGAGGCTATCTCATTGTTCTCCGGAATCCTGGCCTTCTGACAAATGAGGTTTGGTGGTCCTATCTCTGTCTCTGCATATTGGCTGACAGTGGCAGGCGGCCAGACCCTCTTTGTGGAGGAGTTAGAGGAGTTTGAGGTTACACTGAGCTGTGATCATGCCACTGTACTCCAGCCTGAGTGACAGTACATGACCCTATCAAAAAAAAAAAATAGAGGTATATTTTGGGGTAGCATATTCTGGTCTCCTATACTGTCTTCTACGCATTCTACCAGCAATGAATGAGAGTTGTCTGTCTTTCCTCTGGCAATGGTTTGTCATTTTTTTGAGTTTAGGAATTCTAACATATGTGCCATAGTATTTTCTTGTTGCAATGTGTTATTCCCCAATGATATATGATGCTGAGCATCTTTTTGTATGATTATTTGCCTTTTGTGTATCTTCTCTGGTGAGGCGTCTGTTCAGATCTTTATACATTATAACTAGAGGTTTTGTATTCTTTTTTTTTTTTTTTGAGACAGAGCCTCAAGCTATCCCCCTGGGTAGAGTACCATGGCATCACAGCTCACAGCAACCTCCAATTCCTGGGCTCAAGCGAGTCTCCTGCCTCTACATCCCAAGTAGCTGGGATTACAGGTGCCCGCCACAACGCCTGGCTATTTTTTGGTTGCAGCCGTCATTGTTGTTTGGTGGGCCTGGGCTGGATTCAAACTTGCCACCTTAGGTGTACGTGGCTGGTGCCTTAGCCACTTGAGCCACAGGCGCTGAGCCGAGGTTTTGTATTCTTACTGTTGAGCTTTATTCTCTGTATATTTTGAGTACAAATTCTTCCCAGATATGTGTTTTGAAAATATTTCCTATTAGTCTGCATCTTGTCTTTGTATTCTCTAAACATGGTTTTTCACAGAATATAATTTTTAAAGTTATAACATCCATGTTATTAATTTTTTTGTTTGTGGATCAGTTTTTTCTTTTTTTTCTTTTGAGGCAGAATCTTACTATGTTACCCTTGGTAGAGTGCTGTGGTGTCACAGCTCACAGCAACCTCAAACTCTTGGGCTTAAGCAATTCTCTTGCCTCAGCTTCCATAGTAGCTGGGACTATAAGTGCCCACCACAAGTCCTGGCTATTTTTTTTTTTTGTAGTTGTCATTGTAGTTATTTGGTAGGCCCAGACCAGGTTTGAACTTGCCTGCCTTGGTGTATGTGGCTGGCGCCCTAACCACTGAGCTATAGGCGCTGAGCTGCAGATCAGCTTTTGTTGTATGTTTTTTTTTTGAGACGGAGCCTCAAGCTATCCCCCTGGGTAGAGTGCCATGGCATCACAGCTCATAGCAACCTCCAACTCCTGGGTTCAAGCACATCTCCTGCCTCTGCCTCCCAATTAGCTGGGACCACAGGTGCCCGCCACAACGCCTGGTCATTTTTTGTTTGCAGCCATTATTGTTGTTTGGCAGGCCTGGGCTGGGGATTCGAACCAGCCACCTTGGGTGTATGTGGCTGGTGCCTTAGCGGCTTGAGCCACAGGCACCGAGCCAGCTTTTGTTGTATGTTAAGACTCATTACCAAATCCAAGGTCACCTAGCTTTTCTTCCAATAAAAGGTATACGAATTTTACTTTTTATGTATTTTTATTTATTTATCTTTTTAGAGACAGAGTCTCACTCAGTCCCCCAGGCTAGAGTGCTGTGGTGTCAGCCTAACTCTTGCAACCTCATACTCCTGGGTTCAAGTGATCCCCCTGCCTCAGCCTCTCCAGTAGTTGGGCCTATAGGCGCCTGCCACAACTCCTGACTGATTTTTCTATATTTAGTAGAAACAGGGTCTTGCTCATGCTGGGGCTGGTTTCAACCATCCTCCTGCTTTGGCCTTCCAGAGTGCTAGGATTACAGGCATGAGCCAGTGTGCCTGGCCTTTATATACATTTTAAGAAACTAAAAAACTGCATTAAAATTGTTATGCTCAATATGCAGTGCCAGCAAAAGAGGAATATAAGTCACATTTTAGCACCTCTTGTAATTGCAGAAGTCAAATGTGAGTTGAGAATTACAATTTTAATACAGATTTTTCTTTCTTAAAATGTATATACATTTTTTGGCACCCCCTTTAGTTTTGCATTTTGTTTGAGGACTATTTTAAGTGAATTTTTGTGTAAAGTTTATGTGTACATTTATTTCATTCCCTACGTTTTCCACTTAATTGTTACCTTCCTTATTATGTTTGGAAAAGACACGGGGTAGTGAGCCCCACGGCAGTTTGATTTTTCAAATCATTCAGTTTCAATCTCCCTAGCTCCACATTTAACTTGTTCTGCAGCACGGCCAGGAGAGGGCGCTCGCCGCCGCCGCCCGGTGAGCGCCGAGGTACTGCAGTGCCCGCGCCGGCCAGCAGGGGGCGAAGCGCCCGTCCCACTCAAGGCGCCGGCGCCGGCAAGAGGACGCGGCGTCGCTTCTTCAGCCCAGTCCGCGGGTGTCTCCTCGCCTGGCCTCGCTGGGGACTGCTGAAGACGGTGAGTAAGACCTTCCTGTCCCAGCCTCGTAGGTGCTTCCATCCGAGGGACAGCGGGTCTTCAGAGGCCAGGGCTGTGGGGGTCGGTGGGGACAGGTTGGAAATGGAGAACTCACTGTTTCCACCACACCGAGGTCTTCCGCGCCCAGGACGCGGTGGCCACCGGTGTCCACGCAGTGGCCTCTCCACGCTAATGTGACATTAGACCTGGGCGCTTGATTACACGCTCAGTGTGCTGAGCTGGATCTGGGTCAGCCTTTGTAAGGAAGTTCGATGTCTCTGCTTCACTGACATGGTGACATGGTTGATAAAAGTAGCTCACTGCCCGTAATTTAGCACTTCTAAGGGACTTGCTGGGTCAGATTTGCAACTTCACCCAAAGTACTTCAGTCTATATCATCCAAAGCGATGACACTCTCTCAGGCAACACCACTAACTCCCAAATCTGGAAATACACGTTCCTGCCGGATTGTCCCACCGACCGGCCCACTTCACCACCTGCCCCAACTGGGAGAAAACGTCCATTCGGGTACATTTTTCCTTTTCTAGAAGTATTCCTGAGACTGCCCCTTAGTGTCACAGCCTTGGCAGAGATGACGCCAGCTGGCTTGGTTGGTGTTTCCGCCTGACGCTGTGCCCTCCCCATTGTGGCCCACCAACCGGAGCACAGATAGCTTGGCCTCCGCAGATGCTGTCGATCTGATAGTGGCAAAACACTCCTTTACAGACACAAATCTCATTGTGTCACTCTCCTGATTTATAATGGCCTTGGGAAAAGACCACAGGACTGACTGTGGCCTCTGGCTGCTGCTGAGGTGCAGTCCACCCCAACTGCCCCGAGTCTAATCTGCCCTCACTGTTCAGGCTCTCCAAGGTCTCCGGGATTGGCGACAGGTTCCCTCAGCCCATCCACCGGGTGTGCAACTAAATATTCTAAAGCTTTCTCCAGGGAAATCCTTAAAGTCACAGCAGTTGTAATATCTAACAGAAAAGTTTATAACATGACAAAATGTTTTATTATTTGTTATATCATCTGTGAGAATCACCCTCAATTTATAAAGGAAATAGTAGCTAAAAACAAAGTTCATGATTAATAAAGAAAAACAAAATCTCACAGCTGAATGAAAGACAAATGGCACAAATAACTGTGGAGATTTCATAAGAATTTACCCAAGCAAATATTACCTTTTTGCCATGTGTTTTCCAGCCATGCGAGTGTATGGAATGTAATGTATTGCACTCACGGTGCCATCATAAATCAATGTAATTAAGTGATAGAGTCCACATCATGACAATGTGTATCAACATTTGAAAGCACCTTTCAAAATTTTTATCATTTTAACCATTAGTAAGTATATAATGTAGAGGAATGTAGTACATTGGTGGTGCTGTGCAACCATCCACCTAGTTCTAGAGCATTTTTATTACCTCCAAAAGATACTCAGAACCCATTAAAAAGTCACTTCCCATTTCCCCTCCTTCTAGCTCATGGCAACCACTAATAGACCTTTTGTCTCTGTGGATCTGCCTGTTTTGGACATTCCATATAAGTGGACTCGTTTGCTATGTGGCCTTTTTGTGTCTGCTTTCTTCAAGGTTGATCCATGTTGCAGCATACATCAGTACTTGATTCCTTTTTTCTTATGATTAAGTATACACAACATTCACTATATGTGTGTGTGTGTATATATATATATATATATATATTTTTTTTTTTTTTTACTTAGAGTCACACTCTGTCAACCTGGGTAGAGTGCAGCGACATCATAGCTCACAGCAACCTCAAACTCTTGGGCTCAAGAAATCTGCCTGGCTAATTTTTCCGTTTGTAGTAGAGATGGTGTCTCACTCTTGCTCAGGTCAGTCCAACCCACCTCCACTTCCCAGAGTGCTAGGATGATACAATGTTTCCCCCAAAATAAGACCTACCCCCAAAATAAGCCCTAGTAGGATTTCTATGCATTTGTTAAATATAAGCCTTACCCCAATAATAAGACCTAGTGATGGGTGTGGCTATGCAGCGTATCTGCATAGCCATGCCATGCATTTTGGCACCGAGCAGTAAGGAAAACTAGAATACCTTTTATCTGCCACAGCTCCTTTCTCTGAGCCATTGGCACTTGCATGGGTGTGTGTGTGGTAACTGCGGTGGCAGGCATCCTCTTGCGCATGTGCAAATGGCTAGGGGAAAGGAGTTCACACATCACTAGCACCAGCCCCACCAACAAGGTCAGCTCCCCCTGTCAGGTTCCAGAAGAAGATGACTTAACTGTATTTGA
>CAUYQV010012227.1:0-47482 GCA_963574575.1 Galagoides demidoff
AGGAAAAAAGTCCCAAGTTTCACAAAACCCCCAAGTTCTCAGTAGATGAACAATGGTGGAAAACTCACTGAGACTTGATTAATTACTGCTGTATAACCATAACCATTGTGATATAAAATGTATCCATTGTCAACTGAAACTGTATTAATTATCGTTCCATTGCTGTATCTATGACTACCTGAGTTGTAACCCCCCTTAACCAGCCACCTTTCCCTTCTGTAATATGCTTACACAAAGCCTATAAAAGGTAACTCACTCTCACACCTGGGCTGCTGACTGTCTCTCAGAGCAGCAGCCCCTGCAGCAGGTAAAATAAATTACCAATTAATTAACCTAAGTGGGGATCCGAGTCTATTTTTCCAGGTCCCCTAAGTTATTTCAAGGCAAAGTCGCACTTTGAAAAGAGACCTTGCAGCAGCATTTTGACAATATAAATTGCAAGGTTACTGGAGGCCAGAAAAAGCAAAAAGTGGGGAGTAAGAAGGTAGTTAGGTGGTGCCCCCAGGCTGGGACAGAGAGGGAATACTCAGGGGACAGGGAAGAGGTTGTGTCCACCACTGCTAAACAAAATGCTGCTGCCTGGGCAAGCTTAGCGAAGAGTCACTTCCTTTGTCCCTCCTTCCTCCCAGCTTCTTATCTCCTTCTAGTGATCTCTATGGACACTGGCCAGAGAGCAAAATAGTCATGCAGTTCTGGAATTTCTGTCCCAGCACCACTGAATAGATTGTGGATAGCTAGGTTTGAGCCACACAAGTCAATCTGTTTAACTGTTTTATAATTAAAGGTCATTTTTTAAAATGTGTTTAATTACTCTATACCCAATCTATCAAACGTGATTGAATAACTTCTGGGTGTTCTCAAACAACAGATAAATCCACCATTTGCCAGCCTGGAGGAAATCCCCACTGCAAACTCCATTCATTCTTCAGGCAGGATTTTGAACTCTTTTTTCCCAGGACACTTAAGGCTCCAGAGCAAAGACCTCCAGATACTGGTTTTAAGGGTCATGCCAAGGAAAAAGGTTGACTCCTTCCTGAGTCCCCTAGAATGAGTTCTTGAAAGCAACCCAGAGTTTTGAACCAGCATTGCCGTATCTAAAAACCATTCAATGGAATGAAACTCTCAGAAGTTAGTTCGTTTATGACTTGTCCAGAGCAATTGCCTGATTCTACAACCCTGCAAATTTGAAATCGGTAAAATATTATATCTATCTTCAAATAAAAGGGTAGGGCTTACTTTTTCTAAAAATTTATATTCGTGAAAGGTGTGTTTGTGGGAACATTTGTGTTTTTATATTTTGTCTGCAAGGAAAGTAAGGGCTCCAGCAGCAGATTGATGAATACAACTTGATAGATCACCACTTTTTCCTGAATGCTCACAAGTCCAGCTAAAGGGAAAAACTTAGTAGTTTCTCTCTCTATCATTATCGTGCACTTAATTTGTGTAATTTTTAAAAATATGTAGAAAAGCACATTCTGAGAACCAAGTCTCAGCTACCTGGAGGGTGTAGGGGTCAACTATACCCCTCCCCCCATGCCACTAGTGTCAGTGTCTTGTGTGCCATTTCATGATCCACTTATGCAGTTACAAGCCTCCACATTTGTTTGTAAAATGTGGTTAATAACAGTATTTATGGTCAGTAAAATGTTTGCTGACCATATGGTCAGCAAACCATAAATTTAACTTAAAAACTTAATAAACTTAACTTAAAAACTTAAAAAACAAATAATTTAACATTGTAAGTGTTTAATGAATAGTCAGTATAAGTTGTTAGTATTTTCCAATGTTATCAAACTCTATATCTATCCCTCAGTGTGGAAGTAAAATTTATTAGGACCTCTACTTAGATTATTTTCCAAATTTTCAAGAAGATATGTATATAAATACATGTATATATACATTTTTAACATTGCTATTGTAATTTAAGAAATTATACATCTTTTTTTCATTTGTGTACCATCAAACAATTCTCCAAACAAAAAACAGATACATGCACACACTCTGATAAGGGATATGGTAATAAGTATAATTTTTATAAATTATAAATGTAATAGAACTCTTGAAAATGTGTCTTGAAGAGCAGAAAACAAACTGAATTGTTAGTAGATTAAATAAGAAAGAGGAAAAGACAATGTATTATCTACAGAAACATTGCACGTTCTAACATCATCAGTGAAGTGAGGCAGGAGTCGGATGTGTGTGTTGACCCCACATCAGAGTTAAGATGCTGGATTAATTATAGAGAAAGAAGATCTGTAGTCCCCAGTCAGATATTAGAGAAAGTTGGGGTCAAATTTCTGACTTGTTGGAGAAGAAGATAATCATAAGTTTTGGAACAACAAGCGATGTTTAAAACCATTTGGGGGAAACAATTATACCTCTTCCAGGTCTGATGATTTCCATTACATGTTTTCAAGATCCTGAACAAGAACATATTTTTGGTAAATCCAAGAATACTTGCAAACCAATCAGTTCCTAAATTATGAAAATTGCCATTTTCTTTCAAAATGAAATGATGTAAAGAACTAAAAGTCAAGTTGTGGCCGAATAATTCAGGGTTTGCAACTGTTACTTTCATTCTGTTCTTTGTCATGATGATTCTTTCAGTTTGAGAAGTATTCATCTTGGCACCACTAAGTGTTGAAACTCTCAATACAGTCTGGAAGGATGGGATGTGGAGCCTACTGTTTTATCTTCTATCGAGGGACACTCTGTAATTATTCTAAGGATCACTTTCTCTGGCACAGATTTTAGCAGGACTGCATGTATCAAATGTGTTTGGGTGTGTGTGTGGGGGGGGGTTATTTGTTTTTTGGTTTTTTGTTGTTTGAGACCGAGTTTCACTCTGTCATCCAGGCCAGAGTGCCAAGGCATCAGCTTAGCTTGCAGCAACTTCAAACTCTTGGACTCAAGCAATCTTCCTGCCTCAGTTGCCTGAGAAGCTAGGACTATAGGCAACCACCACAATGCCTGGATTGCTTTTCTATTTTTAGTAGAGACGGGGTCTCCCTCTTGCTTAGGATGGTCTCAAACTTTTGAGCTCAAGGGATCCTCCCTCCCAGACCTCCCAGTGTGCTAGGATTACTGGTGTTAGCTTGGCTACATCTAGGACATTTAAAGAGGCAAATGATGTATCTTTTTAAATATGGTTAGTGAAGAATACAATTAATAAATTTAAAATATTTTGTTTGCAGGGTTTTTTTGTTAGTTTGTTTTTCTTTTGGCAAGGGCTGGTTTTGAACCCACCACCTCCAGCATCTGGGGCCAGTGCCTGACTCCTTTGAGCCACAGGTGCCACCCAAATTTAAAATATTTTATTCCAGACCTCTGATCTGGATACTTGGAAGAGAATTGTAAGAAGGCAATGTGAGAAAAAAACTTTAAAACTTGTTTTTTTGTTCATGGTATAAAAGTATTTAACAACACATCAGTACAGAAAAACACTTAGCTTATAGATCACCTTTAAAAACCAGAATACCTGATGACAAGTCAGTATAGACTCTTATTTTTATTTTAAAAAATTAAAGGTATGCGTTGGAATTGAATTACCATGTTTTTTCTTCTTTCTAGAGATATGACAGACACATTTTCTGATAAGTAATATTCTACAAAACATTGTATTAAACCAAAGCAGACAGATGCCTAGCAAAGCTGTTTACTACCTCCTGCCCATGCTGTGCTGGACAAGTGGGATACCATCTTGGTAGGAGAGGCTTGGACAGGAAGAAGAAATTTAAGAGTCTCCTAGCTACAATAACCAAAAAAAACCCCCAAAACTAGAAAACACAGAAAGGATTTTTGGGAAACACACATAAACACATTTAACATGCTATCAAAATAGGATAGCTTACAGTCAATTTCTAGTACACAGCATATATTCTTCAATGCCCAATAAAATGGTAATGAACGCCAACACAGAAAGTGTTTCTGCCTTCATATCACTAACAACTCAAAAGCACACAACATATAAAACTTTGTTCTTTGAATAATTATGGATGTTCCAAGATCATAGTCACTTGATTAGCCTGAGTATTTCACTTATAAAAATTTCTTTTTTTCTAAAAGAGAGTTCTAGAAACAGTGGGGCTGCATCAGGACCAGAAGACATAGTGATACAAAGTAAGACCAGGGAGTTGATTTTCACCCACAGTTTTAGGTAAAGGGCATCCCTTTCTGTTGGTTCATATAGCCAAGCAAGCTGTCATCTTCCAGAAATCTCCAGATGGGCAACTGACTCAAGTAACCCTCTAGATAAAGATTCAAAATTTCCACTGAGTGAAGTGTGTAGACTTTACATCTTTTGTATTAACCTAGATGGAGTGGAAACACATTCTTCTCAGTATAACAAGAATGGAAAAACAAGTAACCAATGTACTCAATGCTAATGTGAAGCCAGTAGAAGATCTAATACACCCCACATAAGAGAAAAACTCAATTCAATTCAAGTTGCAGGGAGGAGAGAGGAGGGGGAAGGGAGGAGGAAAGGGGAGGGAAGGAGGGAGGGAGTTTGGTGAGCTCCCACTTAATGGGCACAATGTGGGGGTACATGGCATACCTCAGGGTGGGGGGGACACAAGAGAGATTTTACCTAACAAATGCAAACATTGTAACCTAATCATTTGTACCCTCACATTAATCTGAAAATTTAAAAAATCACAGAAAAAACTAGAAAATTCATAAATGTGAGTAGGATATCAACTATGTCACCAGCCTCTTCATCCTTATGGTATTGTAATGTTGTTGTGAAAGCCATGTTAAACCCAGGAATTAGCTCCAGAAGCTGTTCTTCGAGACACTTTTCTACTAAAGAAATGTCCTCATTGAGTTAAGTAGAGTTATGATGGGACCAAAAAAGAAACAAAAATAAGAAATGTATGCATGAAAAATATGTAGTAGGTGTGTAGATTGGTTTATTCTCTTCCATGACTTCAAATTCCTGGTAGTGTGGTGAAATTTCTCCATGGTAACTGCAACTCCTCATCCATGATGATGTCCTCTAAATATTCAACTACAGCCTCAAATTCTGCATCAGAGGTGGAGAAGGACACTGCAAAACTCTCTTCTTCTAAGACATCTACCTGCCCCCGGCCTTCACTGAGGGCACAGCCAGGAGGGGACTTCATCCCTCTGGCCCCTCACTGCCCAGCCAGGCCACTCTGTGTGCACAGTGCCAAAACTTTAGGTAACTTTTAAAAATTCTAATTTTCAATGAAAAAAAGCACAATTTTGATGCAAATATATGCAAATAAATACAGCTGTGTTTCTATTTTATTCCTAAAGCTGGCTCTCTCTGGAATATTTTAGCAAAAATTATTTGCAGGGAGGCTGTAATAAACTGCACTAGATGCCCCTGTTACATAAAACAAAGCCATTTCTGTACACAGGCTGCTGTGTTTATCATCATGGAGTTGGTAGTCACGTCATGTGAAGACTGTTATTCTCTGGCTGCTCGGGATCCTGGCAACAGTTTTATTTGACTTATGGTGGCAAGGATTCGATTTCTCCTTTTGAAGCTAGCAGCACTTCATCTACTAGCTCCAGGAATATAAAGAGTGAGTCTTGTCTTGTTCATGACTGGACCTCCAATGTCAAGTATACTACTCAAAATGTAAGGTTTTTTATGACAGGTGCTGTGGCTCACACCTCTAATTCCAGCATTGTGGGAGGCCAAGGAGGGTGGATCACCTGAACTCAGGAGTGTGAGACTAGCCTGAACAAAAATGAGACCCCATCTCTACTAAAAGTAGAAAGAACTAGCTGGATGTGGTGGCAGGTGCCTGTTGTCCCGGCTACGCGGGAGATTGAGGCAAGAGAATCACTTGAGCCCAAGAGTTTGAGGTTGCTGTGACCTATGACACCACCGCACTCTACCCAGGGTGACAGTGAGGCTCTGACTAAAAAAAAAAAAATTTTTTTATTGATATTTACTATTAAATAAGTGAATAATGTCTTGTTGAAAGATTTCTAGTGTTTTTAGGATGGTCTTTAAGTGCTCAAGTGCCCACACCAGTTTTCTGCAAAATTTGGGAGCATGTCTCGAAATTTGTATTATATTGGACCAAGTTTTCTATAAAAGTACAATGTCAGACAATTAGGCTCATGACCTTGTCCTACGAAAAGTGCTACATATTGCATTGCTGAATATCACTAGTCACTTTCAAAGTACTTCCCTTGGGAAGCTATGCACCAATGCCAGCACCTAGTCCACCCTTCAAAGCAGTCTAGAACTCTTTTTCTGGAGTGCCTGTCAAAGCTCTTATAATATGAATTCTAAAAATTAAGTTTGAGAACTCATCCTAGAAAAAGTGCTTTGAAGGTGGACTCAGCGCTGGCATCAGTGCATAGCTTCCCAAGGGGAGGACCTCAAAGGTGACCATAGTGACATTTGGCAATGGGGTACATAGCACCGTTTCTAGGATGAGTTCATGAACTTAATTGTCCACTCTGGTATACTAACACAGAATCAAGGTTTCCCAGAAAAATTAAGAAACTGAGTTAGGTATATCTTGTCACTATAATAAGAAAACACTTCTGCCCCAGCCATGAGCTGTCCCATAGATTGGAAGCTGGTGTCTTTTTCATAATACAGGAGCAGACTCCACAAGACAGCAGAGGAGGAAGTGGCTCCAGCTTCCCCGTTGTGTCCACAGACCCAGCCAGTCCCCTCCCTAGTTTCACAGGCACCAACATCACTACCTCTGCCCCATCTGACCTCCACACATCACTGTCCACTACCCACCACACAGGCAAGGCCAGAGTGATGCCATGCAGTGGCCTGCAGCCCTCCTCCACAGTCATCCATGGCTATTTTATTTATTTTTTGTTTTTTTAGATTTGTACCATTTTCTTTATATAAAGTATTACTAAATTCAAAAGCACCACACTGTTTATTTTCTTGCTTAAAGATCAGAACTTCTCTAGATTATTTAATATCAACACTCACCGTAGCTGTAGGAAATAGCATTGAACCTTTTGGAGCTATCACATATGGACCTGGGTGGGGTGATAGACAACCTGTTTGTTTAGTTGAAGGTATAATCTCCCAGATTCAGAATTCCTGTGTCATTTGCTGGTCCTGAGGGAGCTGTACTCCCATTCTGGGTGGTGAAGTGCACAGGATTGGGCTTGGTTTGCCCTAAAGCAATGGTTCTGCTCTAGTATCGGCCTCCAGTAGCTCTTTACACTGACTTAGAGCTACCTTTGACAAGAGCAGTAGTCCTGGAATTTTTAGACAGGAGGCAAAGCAGTAATTGGCACTCTTGGAAGACATGTCTGCAAACTAGATTTCTTTTCTAAACATGTTGCCTATGATGGGAGCCTCAAGTGGAGAAAACTTGAAGCCCACCACTCAAGATTCTCACCCAGTTGCTCAGCCTGGAACTATGCCATAGAAGCGTCCTGTTATAAAGGTCCTCTCTGAAAGCTTCTTTCTTAAGCTCCTTCTCTACTTCAAAAATATCTAGCAAAGTCACAGCATAGTCATTGTTTGACCCATGGCTATTTTAAATCTACAAAAGAAGAAAAATACCCTGTTCTATCCCTACGACAAGCTTGTGTAATTATATCCATTATCCAGATAGACACCTGGATAAGGTTATTTGAGAAGTTCAATGCTGTCAGGTTGAGAGCACATGTAGTGAGAATAAGATGGAGTCAGGCTGGGGCTGAGACAACACAGCTGTTTGGCCAGTTTAGGTCCTACATGACCTTCACCTTGTATCTTGTTGTTTTATAAACTCAGCTTTAAACTAAAATGGTCTATCTTGAGTAGTTTAGGGCAATTGATTCAGGACATTAACCTTTAAATTGGAATGCTGCTATATAGGTCACAGGTTATGTCAATTTTTGTTACTATGATCATGGATTATGATGATTACTACTGTTTAAGAATAGTATCCTACCACTCAGCAAGAGACATGAACAGAACCTTCTCTGAGGAAGACACATGAATGGCTAAAAAAACATTTGAAAAAATGCTCATCCTCTATGATTATTAGAGAAATGCAAATCAAAACCACCCTGGGATATCACCTAACCCCAGTGAGAATAGCCCACATCACAAAGTCTCAGAGCTGCAGATGTTGATGTGGATGTGGAGAGAACAGAACACTTTTAAACTGCTGGTAAGACTGCAAACTAATACAGTCTCTTTGGAAGGAAGTATGGAGAATGCTCAAGGAGTTCAAATTAAACCTTCCATTTAATCCATAATCCCACTACAAGGCATCCAACCAGAAGAAAAGAAATCATTTTATCATAAGGACATTTGCACTAGATTGTTCATTGCAGCTCTATTTAAAATCGCCAAAATGTGGAAACAACCTAAATGGCCATCAATTCATGAATGGATTAACAAACTGTTGTATATGTATATCATGGAATACTTACTACTCAGCCATCAAAAAGATAACTTTATGTATCTTTTGTATTAACCTAGATGGAGATGAAACACATTCTTCTTAGTGTCCCAAGAATAGAGAAGCAAGAATCCAGTGTACTCAATACTAATATGAAGCCAGTAGATGATCTAACACATGCCCACATAAGACAAAAATGCAAATCAATTCAAGGTGGGGGTCAGGAGCATGAGAGAACAGGGTGGGAGGAAAAGGGAGAGGGATGGGGATGCTCCCACCTAATAGGCATGATGTTAGGATATATGGTGCACCTCTTGGAGGTGGAACCTAATTATAAGAGGGACTCTACCTAACAAATGCAAACATTGTAACCTAATTCTTTGTGCTCTCAAATTGATCTGAAATAAGAAAGAAAGAGAGAGAAGGGGAAAGAGAGAAAGAAAGAAAGAAAGAAAGAAAGAAAGAAAGAAAGAAAGGAAGGAAGGAAGGAAGGAAGGAAGGAAGGAAGGAAGGAAGGAAGGAAGGAAGGAAGGAAGGAAGGAAGGAAAGAAGATCAATTACTGTTGTTTAAGATAACGGTTAATACAGTTCTTGCTTTTAACTTTTATATATAAAACTGTGACTTTGGAAAAGGAAGAACAGAATAGTCTTGGAGAGGCTAGTCTCACTGTTCTCCAGAATTGCTGACCTTCTGACAAAATTTGGTGGACCTATCCTGAACTCTGCATGTTGGCTAACAGTGACGGGCAGGGGGAACCTCTTCTTCATCTGGTAACAAAGTGATAATCCAGGAATAAAACACATAGTCTCTGAGTTTTCCTGTACTTCATTCCAGGAACAGAAAAAATTCTTACCTACCAGAAGTGAATAAGTACAGTCTTATGTTTTTATCTCAAACTGTAGACTCTGACATCTCAAAGATTTTGAATATTCTCTTGCTCCTGTTAAACCCTCTCTAATGTAA
The DNA here is from genome assembly GCA_963574575.1 of Galagoides demidoff. NCBI lineage: Eukaryota > Metazoa > Chordata > Mammalia > Primates > Galagidae > Galagoides > Galagoides demidoff. Next base: position 9,322 of record CAUYQV010012227.1, read on the forward strand.
CTCTTTCTTGGGTTGACTCCCTTGTATACAGATCAAAATAAAATCACACACACAAAAATATGCAATATCCTTTGGAGAAGGAAGCCATTTAAAACAATTGGTGGCCAATAAAAATCAAACTAGTTTTTTTTTTTTTTAAACACCTGATTAAAAAAAATAGGCCAACTTTGGAACACTGAATAAAGTATTTTAAATTAAATTTTGTAGGTTGATTTATATCTCAAAATAGAGCACTCAGTCTTATCAAAGCACAGTCCCTTGGCTTTGCATTAAGTGTACCTTTTCCTAGCACCTTAAGAGGTGACGTTGCATCTGTCTCATAAGAACTGCTTGCCTAAAACTTAATTTTCTACCATGTGAAATCTTTGCTTGGTTAAATCATTTCCAATAACACATTCAAGTCTCCACATGCATGGCCAACCCCATTAAAGAGTAGCTGAGAACATTGTTACAATGTGTTTTCTCAGAATTATCCACTGTTACAGATCAGTTTTTCTTATGAATTGAAGACATCCTTCCTCTCTCCTCACCTTGTTCTAGATGAAATGAATGGGTGCATAGATACTGCATCATTTAGGTCACCCTTCCTATCAAGGCAAAAATAAAGATCTGAACGTGAATCCATATTTTCCTATCCTTTTTGGCATTTAAACCAAAGTGGAGGACACCTATAATGTCATTATATTTTATAGTTGTTTAAAATTCTCCATAAGCAGATTTTTAAATAAATGAACATCCCAGGAATAATTACAAGGTGATCTTTAAAATAAAGATGCAAGAACTCTCACACTTAAATAAACATTATCTTTCAAGGAAGTTATGCCGGATAAATAGTAACATTACTGAACCTTGTTTTAAACCTGGGTCTACTAATTAAAAATAGTGTGATCTAAGGCAAGTTCTTCAAGCTGTGTCTAGAAATATGTAAATGGGAGATTTTTACAAAATGGCCTGGAATGAAACACACCTCCCATAACGAATCCCCTTGGCAGGCCCCTCTCACGCTGACTTTGGGCTGCTGTGGCCAAAAGAATAGAATGAACTTGCTACTTCTGGGTGTAGGTGATGGAGAGGCTTTACACCTTTTCCTCTCAAAACCAGACCACCATGCCATGAAGATGCCCCATCCAGCCTATTGGAAAGAGAGAATTCCCATGGGCTTATTCAGATTGGGTGTGCTGATTTATTTATTCACTTCCAAGACTGACCTTGGTAAGAGCAGACCTGGGAGTTTGAGAGAAAAGCTCAATCTTAGGTATAATGGAAGAGCCTTAGCAGGCAGCTAACTATATTTGAGCAGCCTGCGAGCATTTTTCTAGTGAGAGAATGAGGAAGGACTCAGCTGGTTGGTTGACTTGCACCTTCCACTGTGCTCCTGGAATTGGCTGCCCCGCCACCTGCAGTTCTGACCAATGGCATTTACATAGTGATGTTCTCACTATAGAAAGTTTCTCAGCATCAGGCTAGGGCTTTTTATCTTTTAATTAGGATAGGATGCCCAAATGAATATTACTTTCAGACAAACAGAACATCATTCAGTATGTCTATATGATTTGGGGACATACTTATACCAAAAAAAAAAAAAAAGATTCCTTGTTAATCTGAAATTCAAATTTAACTATTTGATTGGGTGTCCTGTTGTGTTTTTTGGTTTGTTTGCTTCTTTTTACTTTTCTTTTCTTTTTCCTAATTCTGGTAATGCTCCTTAAAGGTGAATGCCATAAAAGAAGTGCTCAATACTTGCTATTTGAATATCTAATAGGGCTGTCTGCAATTTCAGCTAATGGCTTCAGCTCTACTAACCTTTTGGATATCACAGACTTTAGTCTGATTCTATGCACAAACCTCAAAGCCAGTAATAATTAAAACCAAAATAACAGTATCATTTATATTTCTTTAGGGCCTTATGGTTTTCAAAGGTCAGAGGCAGTACTTACTTGTTTTAAAAATAAGCTCTGAGTAATTACATAAACAGTGACTGTAGATGAGGAGAAAGGAGGGAGGAAAAGAGGGGGTTCATATAAAGATCTTCATACTTCCATACGGCATTGCATTTCTGGGTCATACATACTCTCTCCTATTTCAAAATCAAATAATTCTTTTTCTGACATAACTACTGAAGATTCAAAGGAAGAGAAAATAACTTGATTTAGAACATGTGATACAGGTGAACATGCACTTATTTTCTGTCACCCTAGTTTCATACCTTGCAATCTTCCAACTGCTAATTAAGACAAAGGGCACAATTATATCATTGAGCAAACAGCCTAGTACCTTTTCCCAGTCTGGAAAATTTGCCAGATGCCACACTTGAAAAGCATGCTTTTTTTGTTGTTGTCTCTCTACAGCATAATAGACTAACCAAGTACAAGTTAAACAGACTGAAAGGAAGAATTATTTCACACCCCTATTGATGCTGCTGTAAAATGCAAAAATAAATTTGGAGTGTTTCCTTTAATTTTTTTACCCTTTAGAATAGCACACAAAAGCCAACCGAGGAAGTAACAGAATTCACAATGCCATCTGTCTGGGGCAAAGATGGTCTAATTCAGTAGACGCTAATATGCGTGTGTGTGTGTGTGTGTGTGTGTATACACATGTTACAAATATTTTTTGGCTTAATTTACTGGTTATTTTTTATTGCTCTCTGTTTATCTGAAACTAAGATATTAAGCAGCTAGAAAAATAATGAGCACTAATTTTCTGTCCAAGGCAAAGAAATACATTCCTTTCATAGGGCTTTAGAAAGGCTCCAGCAATCCAAAAAATACACTATAGAATGCAGACAGGAGATAACATGTACATATTAAAGGGATAAAAGGGTAGCAACCAAAGTATATACAATATACAAAACTAATCAAATGACAATTGTAACTTTTCAGGGGTAGGAATTTCTGCAGTTACTAACATTTTTTTCTACTATTAACCCCAAATCAAAATCCTACAATTCAATGAACTGAAGACAGTTGACCATAGAATATAATAATCTGGGAGAATTTTCTAATGATATCATCTCCATGTACTACACTCCAGAATCTATCCACTATTTCAAGGATGAAGTGTTCATACTCCAGTGTGGTTCTCTAAGAATTATATTTTTGTTTTGCTTTGTTTTGTTTTGAAACAGAGTTTTACTCTGTGACCCAAGCTAGAGTGCTGTCGTGTCGTAGCTCACAGCAACCTTGAACTCCTGGGCTTAAGTGATTCTCCTGACTCAGCTTCTTGAGTAGCTGGTATTACCAGCACCTGCCATGATGCCTGACTAGTTTTTCTATTTTTAGAAGAGACAGGGGTTTTATTCTTGTCTCAGGCTGGTCTTGAACTCCTAAGCTCAAGGGATCCTCCCAACTCAGCCTCCCAGAGAGCTCGGATCATAAGTGTTAGCCACTTCTCCAGGCCTGAATTATATTTCTTATGCAATAATTACAGAAATCATAAAGTATCCTTTGAGAATTTTAACATTTGCAATTGAGATTTACATTTATATATTTATATTTAAATATAGTATATATTACATTTACATGTAAATGTATATGTTATAAATTATAAATTTCAGAATTTTTTGCATATTACCTATTCTCCTTCCTGATATCTGCATCACTCCTTAGTTATCCTCCCAGAAGCAAAGTGAGGTGAGATTAATTGAGCTAAATACTAAGCCACATTTCCTTAGAAGCTGAACTAAGTATTTTTGTCTAAGAGCTTTGATGCTTCATGATGCCTTCACCTTTATCAGAGAGCTCTGTGTGGCCATTTGATAGAAGCAGAGGGAAGCCTTTAACAAAGGACCTTCCATTCCACAGACAGCCCTGTGTCACACAATGTGCGTTTGACTTTGCTGTAGATTTCTTAAATTCACCATCTGCTGCCAGTTCTTTGAATTAGGTTCATGCCTGTAATCCTAGTACTCTGGGAGGCCAAAGTGGGCAAATCGCTTGACCTCAGGAGTTCAACGTTCCTGTGTGCTATGACACCATGACACTCTGCCCAGGGTGACAGAGTGAGACTCTGCCTCCAAAAAAAAAAAAAGTTTTTAGACTAGAAATCTTTAGTTTACTACATTTTATGTATTTCCTTTCCCCAGCCTTACCAAAAATAAAACTCTAGTACTATAGGTGCCTTAGCCAGAGGCTCCTATCCAGAGGAAGACATACTGGACAGAATAGACTCAGTGAACTGAGGGGAGTTGAGCTAAGAAAGAAGATAGACAAGTGCACATCATCCTTGCTAATGCAAGCTGTGACTCCAGGAAAACAAATTCCAGGTACAAAGCCCATCACCAAGAAGATGAGGGACCCCTCCCCCAATTGGAAGGCTCACTGTGGGCTCTCTGCAAGCAAGCAGTGACTCTACTGGAAGCTGGGGGTGTGGGGAGAGATAAGCCCTGCAAGTGCAGGCTTCCAGTGCAATTTCCTAACTCTATTGTTCACCAGAGGGAGCCAGGCTCGAGCCACTCATGTTTGGGGGGAGGAACTGCCTGTGGATTTCTACTATTAGGCCTCTGGAGACCCTTTGAACTCTCCCTATTGAGCAGTGATTATACTCCCTGGGACAATCAGATTAGAACTCTTGACCTAGGCTGTCCACCTGGGGACCCTCCGAGTTTGAACTGTGTTTGTTTTATAGTGGAAGGGACTGCTTCTCCTTTTCCAGCTGTCTCTGGTAGGGAGCCAGGCCCTGCAGTTGCTTGTATCTTTCCCCAGCTGAGATTTCAGCTTAATACTGTGACTCATTAAGATTGGGTAGATGTTGGCTGACTTCAAGACAAGGACAGTTTATGCTGTCTCACCAAGAAGGTCCTCAGAACCTTTGTGAGGATGTAGCCACAGTCACCAGCTCTAGTTGATTAGCAAAAGGCTAGTTAACTCCTCTTCCTGGGGCCCCCAATCCAGCCTCACCCTACCACTTATAATTGCCAAATTGTGGAAAATACTCATGGGGTAAAACTAGTGGAAGAACTCTCGCAACATGAATAATCAGAGTAGATCAACTCCCCCAAGGAATGACAAAGGACATACAATAGAAGATGCTGTTCATAGACAAATGGCTGAATTGTTAGACATAGAATTTAAAATATGGATGGCAAATAAAATGAATAGAATGGAGGAAAAGATGGAATCAGAAATCCACAGAGTAGTTCAAAATTTGTCTTAATAAATCAACAAATTCAAACAAATCACCAAGGGTATGGACATAATGAGAAAAGATATAACAAAGCTCAAGGAAGTGAGAACATTATTCAAGGAGCTTCAACATATAGCAGAATCCCTCAGTAAAAGAGTTGAGTAGGCAGAAGAAAGGATCTCACAAGTTGAAGACAAGGCTGTTGCACAATCCCAAGCATTCACAGAGAGAGAAAACTGGGGGGAAAGAACAGATTATTCCTTGAGAGAGTTATGGGATCATTCCAAAAGATCAAACATCTGATTTATAGGAATTCCTGAAGGAGAAGAGGATGGTCCTAAAGGCACAGATGCTCTATTTCAAGATATTATGGAGGAGTATTTCCCAAGCATTGCAAGAGATACAGAAATTCAGATACTAGATAGTTTCAGAACCCCAGCAAGATTCAATCCAAATAAAGCATCTCCTACACACATCTCCTAACACATTGCGAAAGTTAATAATATGAAGGAGAAAATCCTGCAAGCAGTCAGACCTAAGAAAAGCATTCCCTACAAATGGAGAAATATTAGAATGACTTCATATCTTTCAGCCAAAAATTTTTGATCCAGAAGAGAATGGTCATCAACCTTCAATTTTCTAAGACAAAACAACCTTCAGCCCAGGCTCCTATACCCAGCTAAACTAAGTTTCATTTGTGATGGAGAAATCAAATACTTTACTGACATATATATGTTGAGCAAATTTGCCATAACTAAACCAGCTCTGCAGGAAATACTCAGACTCAATTTACATAATGACCAGCACAATGGCCTACCACCAAAGTAAAGTCACCCAGAATTTATTAAACAAAACCTAACTTCCACAATAGTGAAAGGTTTAAAAATATGCACTGGACTTTTGAAAAACATGATGACCAAAACACTACCATAGCTATCAATTCTCTCAATTAATGTGAATGACTTAAATTGTCCTCTAAAGAGGAGCAGGTTGGCTGATTGGATACAAAAACTCAGGCCAGGTATCTGTTGCCTGCAAGAGACTCACATTAACTCAAAGGATAAAAAAAGACTCAGGGTGAAGGGATGGCCCTCTATAATACAGGAAAATTGAAATCAGAAATAAGCAGAAGTTGCAATTTTATTTGCAAATATAATAGGATTTAAACCAACAAAGATAAGAAAAGACAAGGATGGATGGACACAACATATTTTTCAAGGGAAATTCTCAAAATGAAGAGATTTCAATAATTAACATTTATGCACCCTACCTGAATGCTCCTAAAATTACAAAATGCATATGGACAATTTGATATCTTCCTGTACTATGGTAATTGGAGATCTTAACACCCCTTTGTCAGGTCTGGACAGATGCTCCAAGAGGAAACTATACAAATAAATAGTGGACTTAAACTTGACTCTATAACAAATGGGCTTAACAGACATCTACAGAACATTTCATCCTAATAAAATTGAATACATATTCTTCTCAGCAGCCCATGGATCATCCTCAAAAATTGATCATATCTGAGGGCACAAGTCTAACCTTAATAAATTTAAAAGTATAGAAATTCCTTGCATCTTCTTGGACCATCACAGAATAAAAGTTGAACTCAACAGTAACAGAACTCTTCTGTTCTGACTGAACAGAAAGCTTCTGTTCTGGCTGACTGAAAGCTGGGTCAAAGATGAGATTAAGAAGCAAATCTTCAAATTTTTGGAACAAAATGATAATGAAGATACAAATTATCAAAACCTGCAGAATGCAGCAAAGGCAATCCTAAGAGGGAAATATAAAGCCTTACAAGCCTTCATCAAGAAAAAGGAGAAAAAGTAAACAACCTAATGGGTCATCTCAAACAACTTGGAAAGGTTAAAAATTCAACCCCAAACCCAGCAGAAGAAAAGAAATAACCAAAATTAGAGCAGAATTAAATGAAATTGAAAACAAAAGAATCATTCAGAAGATGAATGAAACAAAAAGTTGGTTCTTTGAAAAGATTAATAAAATTGTTTCCTTTTTGGCTACCCTAACCAGAAATGGAAAAGTAAAATCTCTAATAAAGTCAATCAGAAACAATAAAGAAGAAATAACAACAGGTATCACAGAAATTGAAATCTTCAATAATTACTACCAAAAACTCTATTTTCAGAAATATGAAAATCTGGAGAACATGGAAAACATGGACCAGTATCTGGAAACACTCCACCTTTCTAGACTCAACCAGAAAGAATTATAAATTTTGAATAGACCTATATCAAGCACTGAAATAGCAAAGAAAGAAAACTATAGAATAGTGGTTCTCAACCTTCCTAATGTCATGTCCCTTTAATACAGTTCTTGTGGGTTGCGACCCACAGGTTGAGAACCACTATAGACCAATATTATTAATGAATATCACTGCAAAAATACTCAATAAGATCCTAGCAAACAGAATTCAACAGTACATCAAAAAAATACACACCACGATCAAGTTGGTTTCATCCCGGTGTTACAAGGTTGGTTCAAAATATGTAAATCCATAAATATAACGCACCACATAAATAAAATAAAAACAAAGACCATAAGATTCTATCGATTGATGCAGAAAAGGCTTTTGATAATGTCCAGCATCATTTCATGATTAGAACACTTAAGAACATAGACTTAGATGGGACATTTCTTAAACTGATAGAGGCCATCTACAGCAAACCCACAGCCAAAACCAATATCATATTGAATAGAGTAAAATTGAAAACATTTCCACTCATATCAGGAACTAGACAAGGATGCACATTGTCACCACTGCTATTCAACATAATAATGGAAGTCCTAGCCATAGCAATCAGACAAGAGAAGGGGATCAAGGGTATTCAAAGGGATCAGAGGAGATCAAACTCTCACTCTTCACAGATGACATGACCTTATACCTGGAAAACCCCTGGGACTCAACTATAAAGCTCTTAGAAGTGATCAAGGAATATAACAGCGTCTCAGGATACAAAATCAATACTTTTATACACCAAAAATAGTCAAGCCGAAAATAGAGTCAAGGACTCTATTCTTTTTACAGTAGTGCCAAAGAAGATGAAATATCTGGGTATTTATATAACAAAAGATGTGAAAGATCTCTAAAACAGAATTATGAAACCCTGAGAAAAGAATTAGATAAAGATATTAACAAATGGAAAAGCATACCATACTCATGGCTGAAAAGAAGCAACATTGTCAAAATGTCCATACTACCCAAATCAATCTACAGATTTAATGCAATTCTCATTAAAGAACGAATGTCATACTTTAAAGAATTTGAAAAAATAGTACTTCATTTTATATGGAATCAGAACTGGAATAGCCAATACATTATAGAAATAAAAACAAATCAGGAGGCATTATGTTACCAGACTCCAGATTATACTACAAATCTATAGTGATCAAAACAGCATGGTACTGGCACAAAAATAGAGATGTAGATACATGGAACAGAACAGAGAATCTAGACATGAACCCAGCTACATATTGTCATTTGATCTTTGATAACTCTAATAAAAACATACATTGGGGAAAAGATTCCCTATTTAATGAACGGTACTGGGAGAACTGGCTAGCAACCTATAAAAGACTGAAACTGTATTCTCACCTTCCACCACTAATAAAAATTGATTCTCACTGGATAAAAGATTTAAAATTAAGACATGAAACTACAAAAACACTAGAAGAGAGTTCAGGGAAAATGCTTGAAGTTATTGGCTTGGGAAAATAGTTTATTAGGAGGACACCCCCCACACACACCCAGCAATCGAAGCAACACCAAAAACATGTTACTGGGATCTAATCAAGATAAAAAGCTTCTGCACAAATAAGGATGCTTCAACAAACAGACAATCTTCTTAAACAAACAGACAACCTTCAGAATGGGAGAAGATTTTTGCAGGTTATGATTCTAACAAAGGTCTGATAACTAAAAATCTACAGAGAACTCAAATTAATCAATAAGAAAAGAACAAACAATCCCATTTCTTTGTGGGCAAGAGACTTGATCAGAAATTTCTCTAAAGATGATGGGTAAATGGCCAAAAAACAGATGAAAAATGCTCATCATCTTTAATTATCAGAGAAATGCAAATCAGAACCACTTTGAGGTATCACTTAACTTCAGTAAGATTGGCCCACATCACAAAAATCCCCAAACTGCAGATGTTGGCATGGATGTGGGGAGAAGGGAACACTTCTATACTGCTTGTGGAATTGCAAACTAATACAGCTTTTTTGGAAAGAATTATGGAAAATTCTCAAGGAACTAAAATTGACCTACCATTTGTTCCTGCAATTTTGTTACTTGGCATCTACCCAGATAAACAAAAATCATTTTACAACAAAGATATTTGCACCAGAATGTTTACTGCAGCCTAATTCATAATTGCCAAGTTATGGAAGCAGACCAAATGCCCACTGACCCATGAATGTATTAACAAATTGTGGTGTATGTATACTGTGGAATACTATGCAGCCATGAAAACGGATGGAGACTTTACATCTTTTATGTTTACCTGGATGGAGCTGGAACATATTCTTCTTAGTAAAGCATCTCAAGAATGGAAGAAAAATTATCCAATGATATAGGCCAGAAAGGCAGGAGAGGAGAAGGAAGGGAGTAGGGGAAGTTGAGGGAGGGTATTTGGTGGGATCTCACCTAATGTGCACAATATAAGGGTACATTTCAAAACAACTAAGAGTAAATTATAAATGTCTTCCCACAAAAAGTAAGTGAGGTGATAGCTATGTTAATCAGTTTGATTTAAGAATTCCACATTATATATCAAATCATCACATTGTACCCCATAAAGGTATACATTATGATTTAATAAAAATTAAGTTAAAAAATAAAAACAAAACTCTTAATCTAGAGAAGATGTGTAAGGAAACTTCATGAACATTCTAATTGGAAGATTTGTCAACATTAATATATTCATCCTTCCCTGCCCTTCTTCCCTCTCTCCTTTCGACATGGGTTTATCATTATAATTTAAACATTTACCTTTAAAATGACTTTGAAAATCTGGTTGAGAGGCCTGGTGCAGTAGCTCATGACTGTAATCCCAGCACTCTGGCAGGCCTAGGTGGATGGATCACCTGAACTCAGGAGTTCGAAACCAGCCTGAGCTTGAGTGAGACTCTGTCTCTACTAAAAGTAGAAAAACTAGGTGGGCATTATGGTGGGTGCCTGGAGTCCAAGCTACCAAGAGATTAAGACAGGAGAATTACTTGAGCTCAAGACTTTGAGTTTGCTGTGAGCTATGACACCACTGAACTCTACCCAGGGTGACAGAGACTCTATCTCAAAATAAAAAAAAAAGAAAGAAAGAAAGAAAAGAAAAGAAAAAAGAAAAGGAAAGGAGAAGAGAAAGAAGAAAAGAAGATAAGAGAAAAGAAAAGGAGATGAGAGGGGAGGGGAGAGGAGGGAAAGGGAAAGGGAAGGGAAGGGAAGGAAAGGACAAGACAAGAAAAGGAAAGGAAAGAAGGGTGGCACCTGTGGCTCAAAGGAGTAGGGTGCTGGCCCCATATGCCAGAGGTGGCCAAAAACTGGAAAAAAAAAAAAGAAAAGAAAGAAAGAAAGAAAAGAAACAGAGAGAAAGGAAAGGAAAAATTGGTTCAAAGACTCTAAGTGGTTTTTTTTTTTAATCTAGAAAGGGGAGTTTGGTTCGATTTCCACACAGTTACATAATGGAGTGAGGGATCTTCAACACATATTCCAGCTCTTTTGAAATAGCTGGGATGTTTGTGGTATGTCTACATGTATTTTTCCCTCCTCACATTCCCCTAGTTTATTTATAATCGCTCCCAAACTGCCCCTTCCCAACGGACTGTGTGGAAGCCAGTTTCTAGGTGCCTATGCCAACAGTCATGCAGCATGACCCAGAGTGTCACAAGGGTTGGGGCAGCGGAGTCTGCACTGCTGACTGACTTCCTATATATTCCCAATTTTCATTCCCAGAGAGAGCAAATGAAAGATATAGAGATTTTTAGCTTCTCTAGCATGTGGTGGGATTTTATAATGAGCTGGATAGAGAGGTAACAGATGGTGCCTTGAGTATAAATATATGAAAATATCCTTGGAGCTGAATCAGAGGGTTGCATACCCAGGGGATTCCAGTGAAAACAGAGAAGAGTCCTCACTGCCTCCCAGCTCTTCCAGTTTTGATCTCCCTTGTGGAAGACAAGATTATATCTATACCATTCAACATCTTAAATCCTCTTGTCTTACTGGCCCCCAAACTTCGATGGCCTTGGAGGTCCTCCCTCCCAATCTCTTTTTCCCTACAGTCTGGATCTGCCTCGTAGAATGATTCCCACACTAATGCCACGACTTTGACATGTTTCACCACTTCCATTTTTTCCCTTATAATTGAGCAGCCCCCCATACCCTCAAAATGTTCACACACTACTTTTCTCCCTTTGGAAAGCCTTCTGTTTGGGCAATTTTTTAAATTATATTTTCAAATGGTCTTCAATCTGCTGAATATTTTTACTTTCATTTTTATTTTTATTTATTTTTGAGACAGAGCCTCACTCTGTCACCTTGGGTAGAGTGCTGTGGCTTCATAGCTCACAGCAACTTCAAAATTTTGAGCTCAAGCTATCCCCCTGCCTCAGCCTCCTGAGTAGCTGAAACTACAGGTGCCCCACAACCATGCCTGGCTAGTTTTTCTATTTTTAGCAGAGATGAGGTCTCGTCTCTAACTCCTGAGCTCAAGGGATCCTCTTGCCTTGGCCTCCCAGAATGCAAGGTTAACTGGTGTGAGGCACTGTGGCAGGCCCTTTCTGAATTTTTACTTTTATTCATTTATTTTTTTTGAGACAGAGCCTCAAGCTGTCCCCCTGGGTAGAGTGCTGTAAAATCACAGCTCACAGCAACCTCCAACTTCTGGGCTCAAGCAAGTCTCCTGCCTCTGCCTCCCAGGTAGCTGGGACCACAGGCACCCGCTGCAACATCTGGCTATTTTTTGGTTGCAGCTGTCATTGTTGTTTGGCAGGCCCGGGCTGGATTTGAACCGTCACCTTAGGTGTATATGGCTGGTGCCTTAGCCACTTGAGCCACAGGTGCCGAGCCCTTTCTGAATACTTTTAAAGAAATTATGCCATGTGTCTTGGACAGCCTGCAGGCCCATAAGCCAAATAAACCCCTTATCTTTATAAATTTTCCAGACTCGGGTGTTCCATTATACTGCTGCGGGTCTCAACCAATGTGCTGGGAGAGGATCTTAGGTGTGCAGCAAACAGTTTAAAAGAACATTAATTAAATTATTTTCAGAAAAAGTTCAAAGCATAACAAATATTATTCTTTTTTTTTTTTTTTACCCTTTTTTAGGATCAACATCACTTGAGTGTGCCACAAAAGTTTAACTACAGTGCCGCAAGATTAAAAAAATGGTTGAAAAACATTTCTTTATACCAACGTGAACAAACTGATACAGGAGCTATGTGCTTGTACTCAAAGAAGGAAGAAAGGAAAAACAGACACATGTTGTATAGTGTCGTCTGATTTTCCTGGTGTAACTACTCCCCCACGGCTGATTTCCACCTGCCAGCATGATGGCACCAAAGCACAGCTGAGAATCATCACAAAAACTGTCCATTGCAACTCTCGTCAGCACCAACACAGCACTCCAGATCAGCCGGAATAATGAGATTTTCCGATCTGCCATCTGTGGAAGCAATTAAATTATTGCTTCAATAAACCAGAAGACAAGTAATTATATATGAGTTAATAAAAACCATGAACTTAAAAAGAAAGAATATTAAATAGAAAAAAATTGCATTCATTGAAGCTACAAAACTGTAATATCTGTTTAAAGAATTAACAAAATAAATAGTAGCATGCATAGATTTTTTTTTCTAATGTGTTAAAGAAAGAACTGATTACTTCAAAGAATATATCATCTTTGGGAAGAATTAATACCATTGATGTGAATTCACTCCAAATTAATTATTTCAGTGCAGTTGTAATAAAATCCTAACAGGGAAACTTAAAATTCACTTAAAAGAGGAAGTGGTCAAAAGTGAGAGCACATGTGGTAAGAATAAGAGGGGGTCAGTCGGGCTGGGGCTGAGACGACACAGCTGGTCTGGCCGGTTGAGGTCTTCTGTCTCCTGTCTCCCCTTGTCATTTTGTAAATTCGGCTTTAACCTAAAAGTGTTTGTTTTGAGTAGTTTAGGGTAATTGATTTAGGAGACTGACTTTTGAAGAGGAATGTTGTTGTATGGACCATGTATTATGTCAATGTTTTTTTTTTTTTAGGGAGATGGGTTATGGAGATTACTCTTGCTTAAGGTTAAGAGTTAATAACTGTTATTTAATGTGAGGATTACTACAGTGCTTGCTTCTAACTTTTATGTATGAAACTGTGATTTTGGAAATGAAGAAAAGAACAGTCTTATTAGAGAGGCTACTCTTCCTGTTCTCCAGAATCGCCTGCCTTCTGACAGAGTTTGGTGGTCTCTGTCCCCGTCTCTGCCTATTGACTGATAGTGACAGGTGACCCAGCCCCCTTCACCCAGTAACAAAAGTAGCTAAAGAACAAGGTGGGGAGATTTGCACTACTAAAGTAAATTAGTATATAAAATACTTGAGTTTGGTGTCAGACTGAACTAATAAGTGAATAAAGAATACAAAACAGAGAAAGGTATTTTTAAAAACTTAATACACACCGGATGTGATATTATAATACAAATACATGGGGAAATGATGATGTCTCAATAAATGGTTCTGAGAATATTTGATTTCCATACGGAAAAATAAACAAAATTCAAATTTTCTATAAAATAATTCCCCCCAAAAAATACATAAAGAACAAACTGGAAAAAAAATCACAAAAAATAACAAAGGGTAATTATATAGAGCTCTTTAAAATTGATCAATGGGCTCAGCGCCTGTGGCTCAAGTGGCAAAGGCATCAGCCATATACACCTAAGGTGGCAGGTTCAAATCCAGCCTGGGCCCGCCAAACAACAATGAAGGCTGCAACCAAAAAAAAAAAAAAATAGCCAGGCATTGTGACAGGCACCTGTGGTCCCAGCTACTTGGGAGACTGAGGCAGGAGACTTGCTTGTAACCAAGAGGTGGAGGTTGCTGTGAACTGTGATGCCACAGCACTCTACCCAGGGGGACAGCTTAAGGCTCTGTCTCAAAAAATAAAATAAAATAAAATTGATCAATGTATTAACCCAAACACAATTCATTAAAAAAGGATTTTTAAAGTTAGAAAAGCAAAGAGCCAATTTTTATCTAAAAATCAAAATGCACTGAAAAGTATTTAAAAGCATTGAGAATTAAAAATACTAATTTTAAACAAATAAAACCTGTTTCCCTATCAAAAGGGAAAGAAGTTAAAATGTAATTATTCTTTTCTTTTTTTTTTTTTTTTTGAGAAAGAGTCTCACCATGTCACCCTTGATAGAGTGCCATGGCGTCACAGTTCACAGCAACCTCAAACTCCTGGGCTCAAGTGACTCTCCTGCCTCAGGCACAATGGCCAGACATCCTTTTGTTGCAGTTGTCATTGTTGGTTAGCTGACCCAGACTGGGTTCAAACCTGCCAAATTTGGTGTATGTATCTGGCATCATTACCACTGTGCTATGGGTGCTGAGCCACGATTTTTCTTTTTAGAAAATCTGTAATCTATGTCCAAAGTGTTTATTTCTCCATACTGTAAGGGAAAGGACACTGTCAAACACATTTCCTCCAAATTGGCAAAAGAATGAAGAGGTACAACCTTCTTGGATTGAAAAATGGAGACTTTACCTCTTTCTTATTTACATAGATGGAGCTAGAACATATTCTTTTTAGCAAAGTATCTCAAGAGCAGAAGAAAAAGTATCCAATGTATTCAGCCCTACTATGAAACCAATTTATAAACACCCACACTTTCATATGAAAGCTATAGCCTAACTATAGCCCAAGAAGAAGGGGAAAGAGGAGAGGGGAGGGGAGGGTGGATGGAGGGAAAGTAATTGGTGGGAACACACCTATGGTGCATCTTACAAGGGTACAAGTTAAATCTACTAAGTGTAGAACACAATAACTAAGAAAATGCATTGAAGGCTATGTTAAGCAGTTTGATGGAAGTATTTCAAATTGTATATAAAAAACAGCACATTGTACCCCATAATTGCATTAATGTACACAGCCATGATTTAATAAAAAAAAAAAAGAGAGAGATTTACAGAAATTTATATATGCCTTCTTTGGCCAAAGAATTCAAGGAATTTGCAAAAAAAGGTGCCAAGAGTCACATGTAGCCCATTAAAGGGAAAAATGGAAAAAATTCTTTGATATATTATCAACAACAAAAAAAGGGAGTTTAATAAAGTTACATATAAGTGTAGTATGAGCTATTTCTTATACAACAACAAAATAGCATGCCTCAAAAGTTACCTGGAAGTAATGAGCATACGGCAGTGATTGTTTCTTCATACTTTATAGACTTCTATGTTCTTATTTAAATTCCTCTGTACTTTCCTCATTTTGCAATAGGTATTACTCATATACTAGAATAAATCACTTTCCAAAAAATTGAGCAAAGCAGTCATACATTTTGTGTTTTTATAAAATATGTATATATATTTTTTGAGACAGCATCTCACTCTGTTGCCCAGGATAGAGTACCATGACATCATCATAGTTCATAGCAACCTCAAACTCCTGGGCTAAAGAGATCCTTCTGCCTCAGCTTCCTGAATAGATGGGACCAGAGACACCTATCACCATGTCTGGGGTTGATTTTCCATTTTCAGTAGAGACAGAGTCTCACTCTTGCTCAAGTTGGTCTCAAATTCCTGAGCTCAAACAATCCACCTCTGCCTCACAGAGTACTAGGATAATAGGCATGAGCCACCATGCCTGGCTTGTTGACTACAGTATCGTGAAGAATGCATAAATGTAACTTGGACTAACTGTGGCTGTCTTTTTCCTAACTTGAAAATAAGAATGCGTCGAAGAAATGAAAGTATTGGTGTTTTAAACATAGATTAAAATATATGTGTATATGTAAAATTAATTATGCAAATAATGATCTATCCTATGTTCAATTATAATTATATTTAAAAGCATTACATCGAATTGATGGGTAGGTAGTTGATCTATGTGTATACTGGTTTATAATGGGAAATATGGGATGTGGGGGAGGACTGCCTTCGTATTTTTATCTGTGTCATAGATGCTGAAAAATATTTTTCTACGAAACACTGTATTACAGAGCCAAGCACAGTGGTTCACGCTTGTAATCCCAGCACTCTGGAAGGCCAAGGTGGGGAGATTGCTTGAGAAGACCAGCTTGAGCAAGACACAGTGTCTACTGAAAATAGGAAAACTAGCCTGGTGTGGTAGTGGGTGCCTATGGTCCCATCTACTGGGGAGGCTGAGATAAAATAATCTCTTGAGCCTAAGAGTTTGAGGTTACTGTGACGTATGATGCCCCAGCTCTCTACCCAGGGTTAACAGAGTGAGACTCTGTCTCAAAAGAAAAACAAAATTACTCTATTACAGAGATAGACTATAAAAATGGCTGAAACTGGGTATAATCCAAAACATCATTTCCTTGTCTTTTTTTTTCTTTCTTGCTTTTGTTTGAGACAGAGTCTCACTATGTCACCCTTGGTAGAGTGCCATGGCATCACAGCTCAGAACAAACTCAAACTCTTGGGCTTAAGCGGTTCTCTTGCCTCAGCCTCCCAAGCAGCTTGGACTATAGGTACCTGCCACAATGCCTGGCTATTTTTGTTTGGTTGTACTTGTCATTGTTGTTTGGCAGCCCAGGAATGGAGTCGAACCCCCCAGCTCTGATGTATGTGGCTGGTACCCTAACTGCTGAGCTATCAGTGCCGAGTCCGCCTCCATTGTGCTAATGAAGTATTTTATTTTCTGGATAAAAATAGACTGAGGAATGAAAGTGAGTTAATGACAATAGCTACCGTTTACTAAGCCCTCCATGTTCACCATCTCTGACCCCATTATATACCTTGTTATACAGTGTACAAAGAGAAGGAGCAGAGAGTCTAACTTCTTACAGAAATATTAAAAGCAGCCTAATCATGATTTCAGCAATGCATCAAAATTTCTGGTTCTATGTCTTGAAATTTTCATAGATCATAACACATCTGCAGTACAGTTCTAATCAAATAATTTTATCCACTGCATTTGCCCAAAATAAAATGATACATTAAAAAGTCCTCCAGAAAATTATTCTCTTGAAATATCTTTATGGTGATATCTGGTGGGGAAAAAAAACCTCATTTAGTTTAAGTGCTGTTTGTAATTAGCATGGCATTCTCTTTTATGTCTGAAAATAGAATTACAGTAATCATTTTAACAGCATACATTGATCTAGCTCTTATATTTTATTTGAATGAAAATAGAATAGCAAAAAAAAAGTTCATGCTTTTTTAAAAAGGCTTTGGATGAAAGCTTGATATATTATCACATATGTATACCTAAAAAGCTAGTCACTTGGTGGATTATATTGAAATACCATCCTTTTGTTTTTTTTTTTGTTTTTTTTTTTTTTTTAGAGATAGAGTCTCACTTTATAACCCTCAGTATAGTGCTATGGCATCACAGCTCACAGCAACCTCCAACTCCTGGGCTTAAGTGATTCCCTTACCTCAGCCTCCCAAGTAGCTGGGACTATAGGCACCCACCACAATGCCTGGCTACTTTTTGTTGTAGTTTGGCTGGGGCCAGGTTTGAACCTACCACCCTTGGTATATGGAGACAGCACCCTACCCACTGAGCCACAGGCACTGCCCAGCAATTCCTTCTTTTTGTTGTTCTTGAGGCAAAGTTTTACTCTGTCACCCTGGGTAAAGTGCTGTGGCATCATCATCATAGCTCACAGCAACCTCAAACTCCTGGGCTCAAATGATCCTTCCACCTTGGGAGGATTATTTTTAGTAGAGACAGGGTCTCACTCTTGCTCAAGCTAGTCTTGAATTTCTGAACTCAAGGGATCCTCCCACCTTGGCCTCCTAGAATGCTGGGATTATAGGCATGAAGCACCACATTTGGCCTTGAAATTGCTTTTTATCTAAGGGGAAAGACCACTAAGTAAATTATAAGAAAACAATGCCCAGTGGGGCCCATAGCTCACTGGGTAGGGTGCTAGCCACATACATTGAGTCTGGTGGGTTCAAACCCAGCCCAGGCCAGCTAAAACAACAAAGACAACTACAACAAAAAAATAGTCAGGCATTGTGGTTGGCACTTGTAGTCCCAGCTCCTGGGGAGGCTAAGGCAAGAGATTTGCTTGAGCCCAAGAGTTTGCGGTTGCTATGATATCACAGCACTCTACCCCGGGTGACAGCTTGAAACTGTCTCAAAAAAAAAAAAAATTCCATGTCTTTGTGTGGGGTTGAAGGTTTTTGTTGGAGTTGAATTCCACCTTTAATGCCTTGTGGTCTGAGAAGATACAAGGTAAAATTTCAATTCTTTTGATTCTATTGAGGTTTGTTTTGTGTTCTAGGATATGATCAATTTTAAAGAATGTTCCATGGGACGATGAGAAGAATGTATATTCTTTTTCTTTGGGATGGAGTGTTCTATATATGTCTATCAAGCACAGTTGTTCTAGGGTCTCATTTAAGTCCCTTATAGCTTTGTTTAATTTCTGTTTAGAGGATCTGTCCAGCTCCATAAGAGAAGTATTAAAGTCCCCTGTTATTATGGTGTTATAGGATATCATATTGCTCAGACTAATTAATGTCTGTTTCAAGAATCTGGAAGCATTTAAGTTGGGTGCACAAATATTTAGAATTGAAATGTCTTCTTTTATTTTTCTCTTGACCAATATGAAGTGTCTGTCTTTGTCTTTTTTGACTTTAGTTGCTTTAAATCCACATGTATCTGAAAATATGATTGGAAACCCTCTTTTCTTCTGAATTCTGTTTGCCTGAAAAATTGTTTTCCAACCCTCAACTCTGAGTTTTAATTTGTCTTTTGAGGCTAGGTGTGTTTCCTGCAGACAGGAAATGGATGGCTTGTGTTTTTTAATCCAATCATCCCCCCTTCTTTCTCCCCTCCTATTCAGTGGGGGAATTCAAGCCATTAACATTTATTGAGATAATCGATAAGTGTGGTAGCATTTTATTTATCTTATTTTGTGAACATCCATTGCTTAGTTTTGTCTTTTGCATCATTGTGAAAGCTAGGTTTCATGGGTGCTCACTTTGCTGGTGGTTCATTGTGAGGGTCAGTGGGTAAAACAGGTTGAAGTATTTCCTGTAGAGCTGGTCTTGTTGTGGCAAATTTCCTCAATGTTTGCATATCAGTAATTGATTTGATTTCTCCATCAATTTTATTTTATTTTATTTATTGATTGATTTATTTTTGAGACAGAGCCTCAAACTATCCCCCTGGATAGAGTGCTGTGACATCACAGCTCACAGCAACCTCCAACTCCTGGGCTCAAGCAAGTCTCCTGCTCAGCCTCCCAATAGCTGGGACCACAGGCGCCCACCACAACACCTGGCTATTTTTTAGTTGCAGCTGTCATTGTTGTTTTGGCGGGCCCGGGCTGGATTCCCCACCACCTTAGGTGTATGTGGCTGGCGCCTTAGCCACTTGAGCCACAGGCACTGAGCCTTCTCCATCAATTTTAAAGCTTAGCTTAGCAGGATATAGAATTCTGGGCTGGAAATTGTTCTGTTTAAGTATATTAAAGGTAGATGAACATTGTCTTCTGGCTTGAAATGTTTCATTGGAGAAGTCTGTGGTCACCCTGATGGATTTTTCCCTGTAGGTCAATTGCTGCTTAATCCTGGCAGCTTGCAAAATCTTTTCTTTAGTGTTGACTTTGAACAAGTCCATCACAAAATGTCTTGAAGAAGCTCTATTAGAGTTGAGGCAACCTGGGGTCCAATATCCCTCTGAAAGGAGTGTGTCAGAATCTTTGGTGATATAAATCCTTTTACCATAAGGACACTTGAACTAGACTGTTTATTGCAGGTTAATTTACAAAATGTGGAAACAGCCTAAATGCCAACCCAGAAATGGATTAACAATCTGTGGTATATGTATACCATGAAATACTATTCAGCCATTAAAAAAGATGGAGACTTTACTTCCTTTGTATTAACCTGGATGGAAGTGGAAACACATTATTCTTAGTAAAGCACCATAAGAATGGAGAAACATGAATCCTGTGTATTCAATTTTGATACGAGGAGAATTAATGACCTAGTACAAGGTGGAGAGTGGGGGAAGGGGAGAGCAGAGAGAAGGAGGGCAGGAAAAGGAAGAGCAGAGAGAGGGAAGGAGGGAGGGGGTGAGGTCTCAGTGTGTGACACACCTTTTGGGGCAAGACACAAGTGTAAGAGGGACTTTAGCTAACAAATGCAATCAGCATAACTTAGTTTCTTGTGAATCCTAAACAATAAAAAAAAAGTCTCGGTGCCTGTAGTTCAAGCAGTTAAGGCACCAGCCACATACACCATAGCTAGCAGGTTCGAATCCAGCCCAGGCCTGCCAAACAACAATGACAACTACAACCAAAAAATAGCTGGGCATGTGGCAGGCGCCTATAGTCCCAGCTACTTGGGAGGCTGAGGCAAGAGAATCACTTAAGCCCAGGAGTTGGAGGTTGCTGTGAGTTGTGACACCACAGAACTCTACCCAGGGCAACAGCTTGAGGCTCTGTCTCAAAAAGAAAAAAAACAATGCCATGTAAACTTACTAGTTTGGTCTTGTTGGTACTTGGCCATGATCAGCAAACTTCTCATATGTAAACAATTACACACTTTATGATTCCAAACTCAAATCTCACATTTCTGATGATATTCATCATTAGCAAAGCTCTTTTCTGTTGTCAAATATTTTCTTTAGGTTCCACTGAGGTGATGCTTCAGTAATACTGTAAGCTTCATATGAAAAGGATTATTTTTGAAAGTAGCAGATCCAATATATTGTTTTGGTTTTACATAAGAAGCAAGTATTGGTCAGGTGCAGTGGCTCACACCTATAATCCCAGCACTCCAGGAGGCCAAGTTGGGAGGATCACTTGAGCTCAGGAGTTCCAGAGCAACCTGAGCAAGAGGGAGACCCCATCTCTACTAAAAATAGAAAAAATAGACAGGTGTGGTGGCTGTACCTGTAGTCCCAGTTACTCAGGAGATTGAGGCAGGAGGATTGCTTGAGCCCAAGTGTTTGAGGTTGCTGAGAGCTATGATACCATGCCACTCTACCCAGGGTGACAGAGTGAGACAAAGAAAGAAAGAAAGAAAGAAAGAAAGAAAGAAAGAAAGAAAGAGCGAGCAAGTATTGGGGGAGAAATCTGCATGCAAATAAAGAGGTTTAATAAAATGTCATAAGGTCATTTTTCACTTTTCCAGTGATTTGTAATTTGAAGACTAGTTCCAGGCCAAGAGAGTGTATGCCTTTCCTTGTAAACTTAGAGGCAATGTGCTATGTGGCAAAACAGTGTACATTTGGGCATGGCACCAGTCTGGAGACCTTGCCGCTTCAACATGAGGAAATTATTCTAAAAGTGCACCCCTGGCGACCTTGACCAGGCTGCTCAAGTATCTGCATGTGTTCTCTGGTCTTTGAGATAGAAAACAGAACAGTCAAGCAGGACACCAATGTGTAGATCTTTAACTTTTACCAGAAGTCTCACATAGTTGAAATCATGTTTTATTGAGGATAAAATAAATAATTTAAAAAAATATTTTGTCTTCACATACATGTCCTTGACATAAACTAGTATAACGTTTCTACCTAAGTTTAGTGACATAACATACACAGACCTGATTTCACTATGCTAATAAGCCTTTTATGTGTTGGGTTATCTTATGAAGTTCTAAAATTAAATCATGAAAATATGGTAGTTGATGAACAAAATCTTTTTTTTTTTTATTGAATGGTAACCATGTACATTAATACACTTCTGGGGTACAGTGTGGGTTTTTTTGTTTTTTATTGAATGATGAACAAAACCTTAAGGACTTAGATTATTAGTCTCACTCTGCTGTCCAGGCTAGAATGCCAGTGGCCTCAGCCTAGCTCAGAGCAACTTCTGACTCCTAGGCTTAAGCAAGTCTCCTGCCTCTACCTCCCCAGGTATCTGGGACTACAGGTGCCCACCACAATGCTCGGCTATTTTCTGGTTGCAGCCGTCCTTTTCGTTTGGCAGGTCAGGGTGGATTCAAACCCGCCAGCTCAGCTGTATGTGGCTGACGCCTTAGCTGCTTGAGCCATAGGCGCCAAGCCTTTTTCTTTTCTTTCTTTCTTTTTTTTTTTTTTTTTTGAGACAGTCTCACTCTGTCACCCTGGGTAGAGTGCTGTGGTGTTCATCAAACTTTTTAAAGAGTAATTCACCGTGGCTTCATGCCCAGCAATGCATCCCATCACTCACAGACTCCTGCCAACAGTGGCCATCAAGTAACTATCGTCCTCCTGCTGCACAAAGATGTGATAATAGTGATTTCAGAAAATCATGGAAAGACCTCCCTTTCTCTACAGGTTATGAGATTACGCATGTGTTTTGGAAGCTTATTCTATGCATTCTTAAAAATTAAGTCCCATTTATTATTAGATTTCAGAATTTCCTGCATTTGCAGTGTTCATCATGACATCAATTTTAAAGTAACTTCAGTACACTGTAGAGAGTGGTGAAGTAGTATATAGTTTCCTCAAGGACTCCATCATTTTTATGTGATTTGAGAATAGTTTCTGATTTTCTAGGCAACTTAGTGTGTTTCTGAGAAGTTCATCTCCTTGGTTTTTGCATTTCTAATCTAGAACCCAAAGCATATATTCTAGATGACACTAATATTTCTCTGTCCAAACCTTGAAGAAACCCAGTACATCCCTTTGTTTACACTGCCCCAAAATAACAAAGAATGAAACACCACCATTTTTTTTAACACCACCAATTCTACCCTGAGTACTTCTTCACTGTTTTTTTTTTTCTTTTTTTTAGAGACAGGGTCTCACTTTATCACCCTCAGTAGAGTGCTGTGGTGTCACACAGCTCACAGCAGCCTCCAACTCCTGGGGTTAGGCGATTCTCACCTCAGCCACCTGAGTACCTGGGACTACAGGCACTTGCCACAACACCTGGCTATTTTTTGTTGCAGTTTGGCCAGGGCCAGGTTCAAACCTACCAACCTCGGTATATGGGACCAGAGCCCTCCCCACTGAGCCACAGGTGCCGCCCTTCTTCAATGTTTTTTATGCATTTGGGTGGCAGTAGAAAAACAGATTTAATGGTAAGATTTTGCAGAACACATTTTCCAGGTCAGAAGACTATTTCGATTCAGTCCTCCCATCACACGTGCTCTAGTATCTTCCTTCTAATTTAGGCATCACTGGCAATGATCAACCTGTCAGATTTATGTTGTAGAAGAAAATGAAAAAGATAAAAATCGAATCCAAGCCTACCTTTATTCTGAAGTTTAAACGGCAACTATTACCATTTCATATCACTCATTATGTGTGAATGATACCTAAGATCATACAATTTCATCACAAGTTTTCATGAGCTTTCCCTTTTTCTCACTCTTACATCATATTTTATCAGTGGGGAAATTCCTAAGATAGAGATTCCACTGCTGCTCAGAAAGACAAGCTTTGTTTGGGATTATTATTTCAAAGCAAATAATATATACTGGATTCAGCACCAAGATTCATGTTAGATGCAAGTATAATGAAATGTAAACTCTTAACTATGCTATTTATATTCAAATATAATAGTTTAATTTTACTTAAAATCCTGTAGCCAGGATTACGTAAATAAACCTGAAGCATAAAATGCTTTTACAAAAACATATGGGTATAAAAGTCAAATATTTTCTAGCTAATTATCAAATTAAATTTTAACAACAAAAACACCCAGTTATATCACTTATTAAAGGTTTTATTTACCAATAACAAATGTATTTATTCTTCTAAAACAGGATTTCTCTCTCAGTACTATTAACATTTTGGCCAGGGACATCTTGGCTGTGGAGAATGTTCCACGTATTGCAAGATGTTTGCTAGTGTCCCCAGCCTCTATATGACACATACCTGGCCTCTATATGACAATCAAGAAGTTTCTCCAGACATTGCCAAATTCCACCTCAGTATAAGTATATAAAACATACTTGAGGGTCTCCATGTCTCTGGCACAGTGTTAGGTACTAAGGATGCAGAGACAATTAAAATCCAGCTCTTAAAAACTCACATCTGCAAGTGGAAAAATGTTA
Organism: Galagoides demidoff; assembly: GCA_963574575.1. Classification (NCBI taxonomy): domain Eukaryota; kingdom Metazoa; phylum Chordata; class Mammalia; order Primates; family Galagidae; genus Galagoides; species Galagoides demidoff. The sequence goes on from CAUYQV010012227.1 coordinate 33,662, forward strand.
ACATCAATGCAAATAATAACAAAGGTATATGCAAAAAGAACTGTGCATTGATTAACTCAATTTAATATATTACCAAACTAATCATTCACTATATCTCATTTAAATGTCTAAAGACAGGATGCCATGGCTCATACCTGTAATCCCAGCACTGTGGGAGGCCAAGGCAGGAGGATCTCTTGAGGTCAGGAGTCCCAGACCAGCCTGAGCAAGATTGAGACCCCGTCTTTACCAAAAAATAGAAAATCTAGCTGAGCATGATGGGTAGTGCCTGTAGTCCCAGCTACTCAGGAGGTTGAGGCAGGAGTATTGCTTGAGCGGAGTTGGAGGTTTCTGTGAGCTATGATGATGCCACAGCACTCTACTCAGGGTGACAGAATGAGACTCTGTCTTAAAAAAAAAAGAAAGAAAGAAAGAAAAAAGATCTAAAGACAATTTAAAGGAGATGTACTGTTCCTCCTGGACTTTGAAAGGCTCATTCAAGTGAAAACTCTCATCGATGTAGTTTATTACTTCTCCAAACACACACCATGATACTTTTTCAGACTCTATCCTTGCCACAGACATGGTTCCATAGACTGTCCAATATTCCTGGTCACATGTAATTCTTCTGACTTATGAACTCATCTGTCAATTGTCCCTCTGCAAGGAAATCATACCATCCAAAACTGTCAGGTATATATGTCTGGTCAGGTGAGCTCAGGCCTTTCAGCTTAGGTCCATGTAACTAAACAAAAATAAATGCATGAAGTTACTCCCACACCTTAGACAGCTCCTTGTAACATACCTCAAAATAATCATGATTCCTTTCCTAAAAATAGTTTTCATTTTCTTTTTTTTTTTCCCAGACAGTCTCATTCTGTTGCCCTGGGTAGAGTGCTGAGGCATCATGCCTCACAGCAACCTTAAACTCTTGGGCTCAAGAGATCTGTTGCCTCAGTTTTTCTATTTTTAGTAGAGATAGGATCTTACTCTAGCACAAACTGGTCTTAAACTTCTGAGCTCAAGCAATCCACCCTCCTTGGCATCCCAGAGTGCTAGGTGTGAGCCACCATGGCCCAGCCCTAAAAATTACTTTCTAAATGAAAAGATAACAAGCCAGCTGTGGTGGCTCACATCTGTAATTCCAGCATTCTGGGAGGATCCCTTGGTCTCAGGAGTTTGAGACTAGTCTCAGCAAGAGTGAGACCCTGTCTCTACTAAAAATAGGAAAATTGGCTAGGTGCCATAACACAGTGGTTATGGTGCGGGCCTCGTACTCCAAGGGAGGTGGGTTGGAAACTGCCCCAGGCCAGCTAAACAATGATAACTGCAACAACAACCAAAAAAAGCTCAGCATTGTGGCGGGCACCTCTCCCAGCTACCTGGGAGGCTGAGGCACGGGAATCACTTGAGCCTGAGAGTTTGAGGTTGCTGTGAGATATGGTGCCACCGCACTCTACCAAGGGTGACGAAGTGAGACTCTATCTCCAAAAAAAAAAAGAGAGAGAGAATGCTGCCTACACCAGTCACTCCTCCATCCAGGGCAGCCTGAAGCTGATGATTAAATATCAAGGGATATAAAAGCCAACATTTGGTCTGGGCACCATGGCAACCAACATTTAGCCTGTAATCCCAACACTCTGGGAGGACCCCTTGAGTTCAGGAGTTTAAGACCAGCCTGAGAAAAACAAGACCCCAACTTTTCTAAAAATAGAAAAATTAGCCAGGTGTGGTGGTGGGTGTCTGTAGCTCCAGTTACTTGGGAGGTTAAGTCAGAAGGATCGTTTGAGCCCAGGAATCTGAGATTGCTATGAGCTATGATGACACCACAGCACTCTACCCAGGGTGACAGAGTGAGCTGCTGTCTCAAAAAAAAAGCAAAGGAAAAGACCCAGTGCTCACCCCTGGGGAAACTTATCCCAGCTGCAGAGCTCTTGTAGGCGTGGCTAAGTCCTTCACTGGAAATTTGTTGCAGCTTCACGTCAGTCCTTTCTCTCCTGTCTTACATAGGGGTTAATCCTAAAATTACTCCCTAACATCACCCTGCTTATGACTTCCAGCTCACAGTCTGCCTCCCAAGGAACTTAACCTACAACATACAGTAAGATGCTTTTTTGGTAAGACAAATGATATTCACAGAGATAAAATGATAGCTCTTGGCTGTTTCTACCTAGAGAAGGTTCTCCTCAGACTTCAGTGCTGTTGACGTTATGGGTGGGTAACTATTTGCTATGGGGGACTGCCCTGCATGTTGTCAAAAGTAAAATAGCATCCCTGGCTTCTACCACTGGGCAGGAAAGGCACAAGTGTATGTGCACGCACACACCACACGACAAACACGTGTCTCCTGGGAGCAAAAACTGCCCAATGAGGCAAGGCCCCATGGCTCATGCCTGTAATCCCAGTGGTGGGGAGGGCGTGGGGCTGAAGCAGGAGCCAGTGGGCCTGGGAGGGGAGGAAGATAGATGTCCACCACCGCCTGTGCCATTGTCTCTGCCCCATTCCTGGTGTACTAGCCACTGCTACCTCTGGTATAGGGGCAACGCCAACTCCCTTCTCTGCTTGCTGTTCTCCTATTGCTTGAGTCAGTTGAAACAGAGTCTCACTCTGTGTCCTGGGTAGAGTCCATGGCATTACCACACCTCACAGCAACCTCAAACTCCTGGGGTCAAGTGATGCTCTTGCCTCAGCCTCCCGAGTAGCTGGGACTACAGGCACCTGTCACAGTGCCCAACTGGTTTTCTTATTTTTAGTAGAGACAGGGTCTCATTCTTGCTCAGGCTGGTCTCAAACTCCTGGGCTCAAGTGATCCTCTTGCCTCAGCCTCCCAAGTAGCTGGGACTACAGGCACCTGTCACAGTGCCCAGCTAGTTTTTCAGTTTTTAGTAGAGACAGGGTCTCATTCTTGTCCAAGCTGGTCTCAAACTCCTGAGCTCTAGGGATCCTCTTGCCTCGGACTCCAGAGTGCTGGGATTATAGGAGTGAGCCACCGTGCCCTGCCCAACAGTATCGCTTTTTCATGGTTGCTGTGCCAACTTCCAGACCCACCGGAAGTGCACAAGGTCTACTTTTGCTCTACCTACTTGTTATCTTTTTTTTTTTCTTTTTGTTACTAGCCATCCTGGCAGGTGTGGGGTGAATCTTACTATTTGCATTTCCATCCACATGATTTTAAAACAAGTTTATAAAGGAGGTACTTTTATAGATGTGTGTGTGCCAGAAAAGGATTACATAAAAAGTAATGGCTGTGGGTGGCACCTGTGGCTCAAGGAGTAGGGCGCTGGCCCCATATACTGGAGGTGGCAGGTTCAAACCTGGCCCTGGTCAAAAAAAAAAAAAAAAAGTAATGGCTGCTTCTCAGCATTGCTTTTAACCATTGCTTTTTTGGTTTTGTTTTGGATCTAAGGCTTTATACTATCTTTCATTTATTTTCTGTTAACCAATTTAAATTTTACATGCTTACAAATGCAACTTTGCGTCACATGGTTTATTAGTCACATTAGCACACTGTGGGAATAGAAGCAGAAAGAATATCCGGAGTACAGACAGTTTTTAATTTTATATGATGATTTCTTCCCATGAGGAATTTATACTTTTCCTACCTGTAATCAAACTCTGTGCCATCAGAGCACGTTATCAGCACTGCCTGCCCCTAACAGGACATTCATGCCAGACCAACGTGTGCAGAAACTTTCTAATCCATTTTAGGTGTGTAATTTATTTCTCCACTAAATCCAAGCCAAACCCACTGGATGTCACTGGAGACTTTTCTTACCCAGGAGGGCAAGGAAAGTTAAAGCAGGAACTCATTGACTAGAAAGCAGAGATATCTAATTAGGAAAAATGAATCTAGGACATGCAGTGACAAAAATCAACCACCAGCAGCTCTCATAGTGCTTAGTAAAATAGTTTACCCTAGAAAAGCTACTGCCATCTACATGTCCATAGACTTTACACCTCTTGTTTCCTGAGATCAAAGGGCATGAACCATTCACCTACCACACAATCATTCATTTATTCACATTACAACAGTGTTGTTGCCAGCGCCTGTAGTCCCACCTATTTGGGAGGCTGAGGCAGGAGGATTGCTTGAGCCCACAAGTTTGAGGTTGCTGTGAGCTGTGGTGATGCCAGGGGACTCTACTGAGGGTGCTAGAATGAGACTCTGTCTCAAAAAAGAGAAAGAGAGAGAATACTAACAGAAGCCACTGATCTTGTTTGGTTTTGTTTTAGTTTATTTCTGATCCAGTCTCCGTAGAGAACGCCAAACATGGCCATTGCTGACTCTATTGCAAGTCATCACAGCAGGTTATTGGGAAAAGTTTTCAATTAGCAATAATCACACTGCAGATAAACCTCATTGGCCACAATATTCCACTGTGCAAAGCTTAAAGCCACTGGTCTTGTTTTCAAAAGTTGGTGGGCAGTATGTGTATAAAATAATATCTAGGGCATTTATTCTTTGTTTTGGGGGAGAAAAAAGAATAATTTATGGAATCGGCTACGTTAGCTCCAACCATAATCACAGCAATTAAGTGTAGGTTTTGTGTCATTCCTTTCACGTTTGTTCAGTATGACATAACTACAGGATGGAGAAGCCTCAGACACTGTGTAAGGATGGAACATCTAGGACACAGGGTTTGCATCCAAAAGCCAGATGAAGGAGCTCAGAGTGTGCCTCAGAGCTAAAAAAGGAGAGAAAAGGCATTATTCCAGTTTTCATAATTGGCAGTAATTTCAAGGGAAAATGTACAATACTAATTCAAATGTTAATTCCTGACCCCCAGAAGACAGAGCACACACACTGAGATGCTACCTGCTGTTAGGTCTGCACTTCTATTGCATTTTATAACTTCCACTCTGTCACAGTGAAATGTGAAATGCTTTGAAAGGCTGCTCTTGAGCTTTTCAGGCCTCTCCTTCCTGTGCCCTTCTCGGCTGAACCCCTTGGTTTCCACTCCACTCTCCCCCCCGTTCCTGCAATGTGAAAGAGCACAGTGAGAGGAAACAGCACACCTGCAAAAGACAAGGGGTGGGCCGCTCAACCGGAGGACGGTTCTAAAAAAAGTACTGCCATTAGCACACACTTGCACGCTTGCACTCAGAAATGAGGCTCTTTGTATTGAGGTGTGTCAGTTTCAGATTTCAGAATGACTGAACCTACGTGACTGTGGACGCACAAACACGTACAACTGAATTTATTTATTTTAGCCGAGCATCAGAACATGCTGATTATTATTTAATTATTTTCCATTAAATGGAGAACCAAGATGAAGCTCTGATGAGAAAGAAAGCATCCTAGACCCAGAAACAGAGCAGTGGAGGGGCTATAGGCAACGTCTCTAACATGCTCCCCAGCTCCTCAAAGAAGCATAATCCTGTTGCCAGAATTTCTTGGGAGAATAAAACCACAGACCACGAAGAGTTTATTGACAGGGAGAAAGACTAATAAGCATGATAAGCAAAAGAGGGCAAACAGAACTGCTAGCAAAGGAGGGGGAATCCAAATAGGAAGCCCCCAAGTCTTGTCTAGGGGGGTTAAATGCTGCTTTTTCCTATCCTGTGGGCAGGGGGAGGGGGAGAGGTCTTGGAACAGTGTGTCACAATTGGCCAGAGATCTGTAGGCTGAAAAATAATCCTAAAATTAGCACAGGAATATAGTCTTTGTAGTTTTTGACACAGGCAAGGAGTTAGGGTGTGTGGTTCCTATTCAAAGAGGAACCACCCAGAACCCTTCAAGCTGCTTTGTTTAGGACCTAGCTGGAGCCCAGAGGGTGAGGCCTGGAAAGAGCAAGCTGTTTGTGTCTAGAGATGGGGGTCTGATTTCTGAGCTCACCCAGGCCAAGAGAAAGAGAGGGGAGTCCCTGTCCAGCCCTGAGTGGGGGGACTTTGTATCAATCCAACACTTTTGTGTGTGTGTGTGTGAGACAGAGTCTCACTATGTCACCCTCAATACAGTGCCATGGCGTCAGAGCTCACAGCAACTTCAAACTCTTGGGCTTAAGTGATTCTCTTGCCTCAGCCTCCTAGGTATCTGGAACTACAGGCACCCGCCACAACACCCAGCTATTTTTAGAGATGAGGTCTTTCCCTGGCTCAGGCTGGTCTTGAACTTGTGAGCTCAGGCATTCCACCTGCCTTGGCCTCCAGGAGTGCTAGGATTACAAGCATGAGCCACTGCACCCCAAAACTTTTTTTTAACGACAGAGCCAAACTCTGTCACCCTATATATTTCCCTAACAACATAGCTCACTGCAATCTCAAACTCCTGGGCTCAAACAATCCTCCTGCCTCAGTCTCTCCAGTAGCTGGAACTACAGGCCCCAACAACACACCCAACTAGTTTTTCTATTTTTAGTAGAGATGGGGTCTCTACTCAGCTCTTGCTCAGGCTGGTCTTGAATTCCAGAACTCAAGCTATCCTCCACTTTCAAAAACAGGTTTGTCCTGGAAGTGAATCTCAGAACTGCACTATTGACATAAGCAACACCTGTGTTAGGAGTTGTTGGCCAGCCTTAAAGAGATCTGTTTCCAAACAAACCCTTGCAAAAGCTTATCAGTGATTATTACTTAATAATACCTTGTTGTCCTTCTTTTATCCTTTCTATTACAAGAGCATTTATTAGGAGATTTAGCCTGTAAACAGTTGACTCTGGGCTCATTTTGCGTCAGGAAGACATAGGAGAGATTATAAATAATGCATGCAGAATGCATGGCCACACTACAAAGGGCTTACCAAGGTTTCCACGATGTCTGTTCACAGCTGGGTGGCTGCGAAGTGTAGACATCTGTATAAATATTCACCAAGATCAGTCTTTGAACAGATCATACTAAGATGCTGTAAAATAATCACAAACCAGAAAACCATGGTGGAGTCTATAGACAGGGTTGGTGTAGATTCTGAAGACAATGAACATTGGAGTTGACCTATGCAGCATGGACTTAGAACTACTACAGACTTTATCTCTTTACTGCCCTAGGATATTCAAGTATATCCTTAAATAACATCTTTTAATTACCTTGGTGGGAGTGGGTGGTTGATACTAATACTTCTGAAAACACACTAAGATATTTTAGCATAGTTTCTTCATGCTAAAGTTATTTATTTACTTATTTTTGCCAAGTTGAAGGAAGTAACATGGAAAAGAAATAAACAAGCCAGATACAGCTGCTCACACCTGCATCTTAGCACCCTGGGAGGCTGAGGTGGAAGGAACCCTTGAGCTCAGGAATTCAAGCCTAGCCTGAGCAAGAGTGAGACCCTGTCTCTGCTAAAAATAGAAAAGCTAGCTGTGTGTAGTGCTGGGTACCCATAATCTCAGTGACTTGGGGGACTGAGGCAGGAGGATTGCTTGAGTGCAGGAGTTTGAGGGTGCTCTGAGCTATTATGCCACAGCACTGTACCGGGGGTGACAGAGTGACACTCTGTCAAAAAAAAAAAAAAAAAGAAAGAAAGAAAGAAAAGCAAAAAGAAAAAGTAAGGGAAAGAAAAACAGTGCAATTTGGTTCCTACTGAGACCAACACATTATTTTGCCCATTGGGATTAACTGTTTAATGAGCTGTAATTAGGACTTTTATCCATTTTGTATAACATCATAAATACACTATTGGCGATGGATGTTATATTTAACAGTATGTATAATGAATTTGGTGTCACAGTGACCAACTGCTCATTTGATTCAACATCACTGGTGGCTATTTGGCAAGTTCCACAACCTCAAGAGTCACATCTATGTTCATTCCATCCTTTCCTGCAGACACTGGCCTGCAGCAGGTACCATACCAGCTCCTCCACGAATGCTGAAAGGGTCAATAAAGAATTACTTACTGGACCAGCTTCAGACAATAAGGAAACCAAAACTATTACATAGTGTTTACCAAAAATGACTGTGTGGGGAAAAAAAGAAATACTGTTTTTATGAAGGTGCCCTTCTATCATGGGAGGTCATTTGAAAAGGCTGGGGGACGGGGTAAAACTTCAGTAATAAAAGGGAATATTCTGTTTGTAATGCTATGGATCAAAGATTTTTCTTGTGCTTCTAGCTGACTCCATTAGCTTTGCACACCTTCAGATGATGAATAATCAATTATTTCATACATACCTCTATTTGGAAATTGAGGTTTAAATTTTAGGCTGTGAATTTTGCTGTCAAAATTTAGAAAGTGCTGACCTCTCCTTGGTCACGTATTGCAAAAGAACTTTGCAAAATTCTCCAGATTTGGTACTGCCACCTTAAAAAAGAGCTAGACTCATTTTCCACTTTATTAACCCAGTATTTAATTAAATACTTCGCACAGAGTTCAGTTAGACACTGTGCAATATTCAAATAAATGTTATCTATATTTGGCACTTAGCTTGGAGGAGATGAAACACACATAGGACAAGAAATATTAAAGAGTTAGTTAACAGTCACTACAATGCCATGTCAATCAATGCGGTAGCATGTAGGACTTCAGGGAAGTAAAAGCCACTGCAATTGCCATAGTCCTGGATGATTTCATGGAAGAAAAAGAATTGTGTCTTCCAATTGCCAAGATGTGAAAACAACCCAAGTGCGTCTCAATCCATGAATAGATTAACAAACTGTGCCATACGTACACCATGGAGAAATATCCAGCCATAGAAAAGATGGAAACTGTACCTCTTTTATGTTTACCTGGATGGAATTGAAACATACTCTCTTTAGTAAAATATCTCAAGGTGGAAAAAAATATGCCAAATGTACTCCATACTAATATGAAACCAATATATAAACAACTACACCCCCACAAAAAGAAAACACAAGTATTGTCTAGCAAAGGGGGAGGGTAGAGGAGGGAGAAGCAGGGAGGAGGAGGGGGGACTTGCGGAATCTCACCTAATGTGCACAACATGAGGGTGTTCAGCACACCCCCTGGGTGAAGGGCTCAACTCTAACTTGAATGTTACCTCAGAAATGAAAATAATATAACCTAAACATTTGTACCCTCATATTAATCTGAAATTTTAAAAAAAGTTGCATCTTCAAGGAAAGAGCTGGTTTAGAAAGAGAAAGCAATTAGAGTACCCTTCAGGAATTCATTCATACCATGAAGCAATCACCAGCAGGTGTGACATGGTCAAAGAAAAACAGAGCATAGATTAGTACACCGCCCTAACAGTACAGATTAACTTTGCCCTGGAAAACTATTCCTATGGGGGTGGGAAGGGTGATGGGGAAATCACAGTTTTCGTTCAGCCTCAAATGAGAGCCTAGGCTTTTAAGGCAATTCTTTCTGCGCAGTGGATGAAAACAGTTATTTTAAGACCATTTATCTGACGTGCATATTGGTGCCCAAGACAAATTTGAGGTGGGACGTACTAGGGGTGGGAAACCAGTCAGGAACAAACCAAGCATGGGATAGTAAGAGCCATGACTCCAGAGGGGCTGGAAAGACAGGCTGGAAGGAATGACGTTTGGAAAAGAGAAATCAGTGGCACTTTTTTGACCCGCTGGACGTGAAGGGAGGCGCTAAAGATCATTTTAAACTAAAATGGCTGCAAAAATAATCACAGAAGTAAAGGACACCTGTGCACCGCTCAGAGTGGGACCAGATGACCTCTAAGACCTCGTCCAAAGCGAGGTCCTCTCTTTATGTGTGCACAAACTGTGTTCCTCTCTCTCCCCTCTGCCTATCTGCTAAGTCTATCTCTGAAGATCTATTTCACATCTGGACCCTCCTTGGCAGACTGGATGGCGGCTCCCGGCTCTGTGCAGGGGGGGGTGTTGTTCTCAGCTCCTCCTTCTGGTCTCTCTTCCACATAAAGCAGGTGAGATTCAAATGGCTTCCTCTTGCATGTCACGCTATTTCTTTTTTTGTATGAATCTTTCCTCCCTCAGTAGATTTTCTTCTTTCTCTAGCACAAAAGCTATCCCTGAATTCAATACTAACTGATGTAAAATACAGACCTGTAGGAAGAAGTAATGAATCTAAATAAACCCATCTCTTTCCCTAGACCACTGGAGATTTTAATACCCAAGGATGCAGGAATGTGTATTAGGAATAATCTCTGCTGAAATTTGAAGCTGAAGGTGTTGCTAGACACTCAAGTATTACCTATTAAAATAAAACAAGAAACCCTGGAAGAATGTGGCAAATAACCGCCAGTGTGGAGGAACAATTAGAAAGCCTATTCAGCAGCACAATGGAGCCAAACGTTTGCTGTGCTGTACAAGGAGAAAGAACTCAATGATTTCTCTGTCTCACTCAGAAGATCATACAAAGTCACTCTCTGCTTTTTGAGTTTGCCCTTTGGCCCCATGGAAGAAGCTGCCATGGAAATTGCTTTGTGTTCAGCAAAAATCCAGCCTGTGATGTTAATTCCAGTGACCGGAATCACTGAAGGTCAAAAGCAAAAAGCACCTGCTGTGTCACATTTTCACAATCCAGAGGTTTCCTCTAAGCTCAGCGTTTATACTATAGTGTGCTGATTTCCTTTTGGAGAACATGTATTTCATTTTCAAAAGGCCTGGTCTTGATTAACTTGCACTTGTAAACAATCATTTATTGAGTCATTTGTGTTCTGAGCATGAGCACAGTATTAAGGGATTTAAAGAAAAAAAAAATGCTAAAAAAAAAAATTATACAGGGTGGTGCCCATGGCTCAGTGAATAGGGCACCAGACCCATACACTGAGGGTGGCGGGTTCAAACCTGGCCCTGGCCAAACTGCAACAACAACAACAAAAATAGTCAGGTGTTGTGGTGGGAGCCCGTAGTCCCAGCTACTCGGGAGGCTGAGGCAAGAGAATTGCCTAAGCCCAAGTGTTGGAGGTTGCTGTGAGTTGTGCCACTACGGCACTCTACCAAGGGTGATAAAGTGAGACTGTCTCTACAAAAAAAAAAAATTATGCACATAGAAGCCAACTAAAAATCTTGAAATAGCAATAAATACACTAACCTTGACTAGGTATTTTTTTATTAATACAAAACAGATATTGTAGGCTGGACATGGTGCGACAGACCTGTGTTCCCAGCACTCTAGAAGGCTCAGTCAGGAGGATCCCTTACGTTCAGGAGTTCAAAATCAGCCTGATCTTCTAGGAGAAAGACCCTGTCTCTACTGAAAATAGAAAAACTAGCAGGGCGTGGTAGTGGGTGCCTGTAGTCCTAGCTACTTGGGGGGCTGAGATAGGAGGATTGCTTAAGCCCAGGAGTTTGAGGCTGCTATGAGATACAATGCCATAGCACTTTACCCAGGGTGACAGAGTGAGACTCTGTCTCAAACAAACAACCAAAAAATAAATATTGCATAGAAAAAAATCAAAATTATGATTGATAAAAGATATAATTTAAATTAAGCTAACTTTAACATTATGAAAAATCAAAAAATTCAGAAAAGGTCAAAGGAAAGTAAAACTATAAAGTGTCTAAGAGTCTATAGAGATATCAAAGTACAGGGCAGAAAATTCTCTGAACACTTTTTTCTCTAAATCTGAAATTATAAATGTTAAGGGGCTGGCGAAATGGCCCATGCCTATAATCCTAGCACTCTGGGAGGCCCAGGCAGATGGATCCCTTGAGCTCAGCAATTCCAGACCAGCCTGAGCAAGAGCAAGACCTCATCTCTACTGAAAATAGAAAAATCAGCCAGGTATAGTGTTGGGCACCCATAGTCCCAGGTACTCAGGCGTCTGAGGCAGGAAAATTGCTGAAGCCCCAGAGTTTGAGGTTGCTATAAGCTGTAACGACACCCTCCTCGCTATCCCTCCTACTGCCCACTTGAATTAAACTGAGTTTTTCTCTTCTGTGGGCATGTATTTGTTCATCTCCTGATTTCACATTAGTATTGAGTACATTAGATACTTGCTTTTTCATTCTCATGGTACTTTACTAAATGGAGTTCTTCAACTCTACTTTATTTTTAAAAAACAGAAACAAAATATCTAGAGGATAAGGCAAACAAATCTTTGAAGATTTTTGTCAATATAATTCAGTAGAAGGATTATTTTCTTAAGGAAATTTAAAAAGAAATGTCACTTCCTTGACTTAGTTTACTGTAATTCATCATTTCAATTATTTTATTCATGCTGTCTAAGAAAACTTCTTGAGGGGGAGGAGCAAGATGGTGGCCAAGTAACAGCTTCCTTGCAACTGGGCAGGATGAGACTGGGGAGAGAAGACTCCATGCATCTCTGCCTGCTGGGATCTGCCCAGAAACATACCTTTAGGGACACAGGGAGTCAGAGAGAGACTTTTGGACCCCATGAGGAGGACAAAAGCAGTAGAGAATTGGCAAGTGGTTGTGTGTATTTGTTCCTTCTAATCCCACCAACATCTATAAGTACAGTAGCAGTTAGATTGCAAACTGGAAAGGCCTTACCAGTGAGATGTTTTGTTTTTGTTTTTGTTTTTGGCCTTTTCACTCAGTTGAACTACCTTGGGAGAACTTGGGCAAGAGTGTGCACTTTAAGTGTTGTCTAGGACCCCAGATGGAGCCACTGAGCCAGACCGAGCTAATAGTGTTTGGCTATGGGCCGCTTGGAGCCATTGTGGGAGAATTGCCCCAGCAAGCTCAGGGTCACAGAACAATGACTGGGTGGGAGACCTTGGACAAGTAATCTAGTGACTGAGCAGCTTATAGGCAGGGACTGAGATGCCTTACAGTCTTGACCCTTAGGGGTATAGAGTGAGACCAGTTTTGGCACACTGGTAGGTAGACATCACTTCAGGAGTGATCCCAGTGACAAGTGCTTTTCTGGGAAAACTTCTGCTTAGCCAAGGTTAGCAGTTTAAAGTGCCTTTTAAGCTGGCTGAGGAGAGATTTAGGCTCTCCACCCTGCAGGGTTTGAGAAATTTGCAGAGGCCTCCAGTCTCCATCTCATATAGCTGTATCAGCATTGTGATTAACATCTCATACCTCAGAAGATCACCTGTTGCCCAGACAAGATTCAGCAAGATATATATACTGCTTTGTTTTTTGTTTTGTTTTGTTTTGTTAATTTCAACATTTTCCCTATAGATTTTATTTTTTTCTTTCTTTTTATTCTTCATTTTTCTAGTTTAAATATAATTTTCCATTGTTACCTTCTCTAACAATTAGAACTTCAATTGTGCCAGTGTTTCTACCCCTATTATTTCATTTTCCCCCCAATTTTACTCTGTAAAGTTTTCTGTTTGTTTTTTTAGTTAGATTTATGGCATTTTTGTCTTTCTTCTCTACTTGGTGGAAGTGGGGTATTGTGTCCGAACAGGCTAGCAAAGAGCTGCTGACCTCAAGGGAACCACCCAACCCAGCACCCCCAGAAGTTGGGGGGTTTTAAGGTTGGGTCAAAGTCCCTACTGTACACCTATATTACCTCTGTCTCCCTCTTTCTGTGCCTCTCTTCTTTATGTCAATATGCCTGTATATTCATCCCCTCTCCTTTCTCTTTTTTGGTTCTTTTTTTTTCTTTCTTTCTTTTCTTCTTGCTCTTCTGTCTTCTCATCCTTCTCGTCCTGTACCAAAAGGACTCATTGAAACCTTAGTCCAGAGGCACAGTAACTTAAAGAGCCTGAGCAAGTAAAAGGAAAATTAAGGCAAGGAAACAGATAAAAGAATACACTCATGAGGAAGAATCAGCAGAAAAATCCTGATAACATGAAAAACCAGTCCAGAGCAACTCCCTGCAAGGGACCATGAGGTAGCTACTGCAGAGGATTCCATCTATAAAGAAATGATAGAAAGTAAATTTAGAATACAGATCATGAAAACAATGAAGGAAATGATGGAAAAAATGAAGGAAACTTCTGATAACATGGAAAATAACCAAAAGGAAATCCAAAAACAAAATCAAATAAGAGATGAATGATATGAAGAATATAGAAAGGATATAGCAGAGC